>PVKE010010194.1:0-43045 GCA_004027555.1 Craseonycteris thonglongyai | reverse complement strand
CCTCCCCTCCCTCTCTCCCTCCCCCCTCCTCCCCCTCCCTCTGGCAATCACCAAGTTATTGGGTGTGTCCATAGGTCTCTGTGTCTTTGTAACTTTCAGTTTTATATTCCACCTATAAGTGAGGTCATATTTTTCCGGATTCTTTCAGTCTGACTTATTTCGCTTAATAAGATCGTCTCTAGGTCCATCCATGTTGTCAGCATTCTCTTAAATTCGATTCTTTTATTCTATTGCAAATGGACCATTGAAAAAAGGTTGTGTTCTTGGTCCTGTGCAACTGTGTCCTACGTAGATATTTAACCTCTGAGACCCATTCAGCTGCAGCTCCCTCTCACCTTCTATTTCCTCTTTCACCGCGTGAATGTTATTTCTCAGCATCACCTCGCAGTTTCTCACTGTTTATGGGGGTCCTAGAAATTGCTGGGGGTTTTTTTCCTTGAGAGGAGTGGGGTGCCCAGAAATTAGAGATGGTGCGTGGAGACGCAGGGCCGCAGCAGGCTTCCGTGACAGGGATTAATCACTGAGCGGCACCCATGAAAGGAAAGAGAAATCATAGCCGGGTCCTTGAGGTGGAAACCGACTAGAGGGCGGTGGGAGGCATGTGTGAAGGACAGCCACTGCCTGAACACCCATGCTCTGTCCTGGCAGCCAGCTGAGGGGACACGAGAGGCAGTGCACTGGCTCGGAGGGTGCTGAACGCCCTCGTGCCCGACGGGCCCCAGGGTGATGCGCATTTGTAGCCAGCACTGTGGGAGGACCCCGGAGGCCTGGGCCCTCCGGGCGGCAGCCTAGAGCCACACGGAGAACAACTGGGCCTAAGCTTAGGGGGGCCCCGCACACACCCAAAGCCGGGGTCCCGTGCCTGGCTCCTCAAATGGGATTGGGCCGGCAGCATGGGTCTCAACCTGGGAACCTGTTAGACTTGCAGACTCTTGGGCCCCACCACAGACCTACTGTGTCAGAATTTGCATTTTGACCAGCGAGCTCCTCAGATGATCTGGGCAGGAGCAGAGGCAGCCTCGATCGGTGTGGCCAGCAGAGGCCAGTGTCACCCCCAGTGTGGCCCCAGCACCAGCGTCCATGTGCAAACATCCACAGTCCTGTGAGGACAGACCCTGAGAGAGCATTTAGAAACCTTCCTAGCACGTTAACAGTGCAGGTCACCAGGTGGGTCGCGGGGGCAGTGACGGTGTGGTGGTGCGTCACACCCCACACGGCTGTTCGCGCATCTGCGGGCAGTTCTGGGAGCTGGAGGTGGGGTCTGTCCAGCCCGTCTCTCTTCGAGGACCTCACAGCCCAGGCAGACCCAGGAGGGGCTGACCGAGGGGCCAGGAGTCTGGGGGACGCAGTGGAAACACGCTCAAACTCCAGGGACCCTAAACCAGAATTTAAGTCCCAGGCCCCACTGGCCAGAGGTAAATCAGTAACTTCAAATCAGCCATTCTGGGGGCTCCCCCCAGGGACACCCACATGCTCCTCATCCACATTCTCCCTGTCCCCCGGGCAGCCAGCCGTTCCCTTCTGCCCCTAACCTTTGCAAGTGACCCGTCTGTGTCAGCTTCAACCTCACAGCTGTAATAGGAGGAGGATGGCAGTGGTGGTGACGCTGCAGATGCGGAATGGGTGTAAATAGACGCAGAATAATGAGGATGTTAATAATTTACCAGCTCATTTGTCTCACTTAGAAGTCTGAGCAGGCTCCTCTGTTATTGTCCCCGTCCCCTGGGGCTCAGCCACGCCTCTAGCACCACAGCATCCTTTCACTCGGAGCTTCTGCTCTGACTCCCCTGGTCCCTGATTCGGGGAGACTTGGTCCCTCCTGGGCCAGACAGCTGTGCTGTGACCCCATGGGTCCCCTCTGCCCTGAATCCTGAGGCGTTTGATTCTTTGAAGTCTTGTCTCTGTTCTCCCAAAACATCGCTCTTCCTGAGGCAACAAGAGGCTCAGGTCTAAATGTTGGAACGGAACGGAAGGCTGTGGGGGGTTTCTAAGGCGCGCTGATTAATATATTAAAATAATATCCCGCCACATCAGGAACTATGAGGCGGAGTCACAGAGCGGCCGACCCTAAGGCCCAGAGCTGAGGATGGTGACGACGATCGTAATAACAACAAAGGTGGTAACAAGTACCAAGTGTGGCTCTAGGAGCTCTGAGCAGCCGAGCTGAAGCGTTTCCTAGTTCACTGAGCTCTACAGCCCCTCTGAGAGGTGGGTGCGTTATTATGCCCATTTGTCAGATGAGCAAACCCAAGACTCGGAGGTGACAGGGACGTGTCCAGACTCAGCTCACACAGGAGATGCTGGGGACCTGGAGAGAGAAGAAACACACCTGAGGTGCGCTGGTCCCACCTGCTGTCCCTTCTGAGCGCAGTTCACTCTGAGCACCCCCGTA
This sequence comes from Craseonycteris thonglongyai, assembly GCA_004027555.1. Lineage (NCBI taxonomy): Eukaryota > Metazoa > Chordata > Mammalia > Chiroptera > Craseonycteridae > Craseonycteris > Craseonycteris thonglongyai. Next base: position 40,653 of record PVKE010010194.1, on the reverse strand, counting down.
ACCCTTCAAGCACTTATTAAGATGAGTGGGTAGTTTCCCACATCATCATTAAAAGAAAGCCTGTCCTCAGAAAGCATATAATAGTCCCTGCAGGAAATTACAGTTCAACTCAAAGGAAATTGTCGCCTAGTGACATTTGTGGTTGTTCCATTTCTTTCTACACCCTGGGTGGCTCCAGCTGCCTTCCCAGTGGGCTGCCCGTAGCCTCAGGTGGCTTTTCCTCGTTTCCTCACCTCCCCCCACCCACTTCCTTCCCTTCTAACACGACTTGAGATTCTAAGTGCCAAACACGGTGCTAGACTCTGAAGCCACAAGTGGAGAATGAGGTAATTCTACCCTTCTTCTCTCTTGAGTTTAAAATGTCTGGGGAATACCAATGATTAAACCAGTTTAAAAGTCGCAGCAGTTAGCCTGTTCTGAGCCCTGTGCAGGTGTGGGGCTCCCGTGCCCACGACAAGCAGGGAGTGGCGGGGGTTGTCCGGCCCGTGATCCCTGCCTCCACCGCTACGCCCATTGCCACAGGGAAAGCGGAGTCACAGAGCAGAGGAGCTGCGCCCGGTCGTGCTGCCTGCTGACAGCAGAGCTGTTCAGCCATGACCCCTCCTCCCTGCGGGGCCCAGGGTCTCAGCTGTGACCAGAGCATCCCCAGCATCCCCTCCGGGAAGCCCCTGCTGGCCCCGACACAAGTGGTTCCCAGCCCTGGCTGCACACTGCAGTCACCGGGTCATTTAAAGCTCCCAGGTGACGTCAGTGGGCCACTAAGTCCAGAACCACCAGCTAGACCACAGGTCAGCAGACTCTCCCCTGAGCCACATCGGGGCTACTGCCTGCTGTAAGTGAACGTGGACTAAGCAGCACTTTGCGTATCGTGTGCAGCTGCTTGTGAACAGCAAGGGCAGCTGAGTGGTGGTGACAGTGACCTCATGGCCCACAAAGCCTCACATATTTACCATTTAGAACAGGGGCATCTAACTTTTTGGCTTCCTGAGCCACAGTGGAAGAAGCAGCATGGTCTTAGACCGCACACAAAATACACTCACACTTATGAGAGCTCGTGAACTTAAAAAGAAAACCGCAAACCATCTCATCATGTTTGAAGGATTTGTGTTGGGTCACACTCAAAGCCATCCTGGGCCGCAGGCTGGACAAGCCTCCTTTAGAACTTTACCGAAAACGTGCGCCTACCCCTGGATTAGACAGCCACTCGATTCAGCCTTCTTAAACCCTCCACCTTAAACCTCAGCACATTCCGGTGTAGGAGAAGCAGCCACGAGAACTGGGACCCAGCAGGATTAAGGAATCGGTTCAAGGATCAGGCAAATGTGGGAGGCCCGCTGCACGGCAGAGCGGGTAGCTGTTGACCCAGAGGCGCTGGGCACAGCCAGGCGAGTGGCTTGGGCCGTATCTGGCCCAGTCTCCCGTCCAGGGGCTGAGCCCGGTTGCAGCTTCGTGCCTGGTGACCACGCCCGCCCTGAGCATCTCTGTGTGGGGAACTCAACTCCTCACCAGATATATGCACACGTGCAATGTTGCTTGGAAGAGTGAAAAACTGGAAAACATCTAAATGCTTACCAGTAGGGTATTGAATATTGATTATGTGTTTCACAAACAACTATTAGGAAAAAAGATGAGTGAAACCTATTTGTACTGATATAGAAAGATGTTGGAAATGTATGAGTAAGTTAAAGAAGTCAGGTTACAAAAGAGTATGTTTAATTTGAGTCAATTTATATAAAGTATTCATTCTGAACAGATAAACACGAAACTACTAAAGACAGTGGTACTACGCATGAAGGTATAATTATAGGGGAACTTTTGCTGTCTCTATGGAGTTGGAATTTTTTTTTTAACAAACCTGTGCAGTTGGGAAAATAACAGTGATGTTCCCACCATCAGACAAAAGGAGGTGTGGGCATCTTCCTGTACATTGAACCTTCCTACAGCATCAACACACAGGCCTTTGGTCTGCCCTCTGGGGCCACCCCGGCTGCAGAGCTATCTGCAGACAAGAATGTGTTCAGAGTGTGTTCCGCGAGGCACGGGCCGGGCCCCTGAGTACTTCCCTTGGGGGCAATCCACGGGTGGCCTTTGCTCAAGGCCTGTCATTTTCTTTCCACCAGAATGGAAGCTCTCTGAAGGCAGAGAGTATGAAGTGGACCTCCTGTCACCCACAGCATCTGGCACAAACCACAGAGTAGGACCTCAGAAATCCCAGTGAGGGCACCCAAGTGACCAGTGCACAGGCACTGGTGCTGCTTGCTGGTCACTCAGCACCTTCCCTGTGCGTCCTCCGGCCTCCGGACACGGCTGGGAAACGGGGATAGGAGGGGATGGGGGGAATGGGAAAATGGGTGGGGCGCTTGCTTGGAGAGGATGGAGACTTCCATCGTGAGAGCTACGGGAGGAGCAGGTGGAGGAGACACCGCTGGGGCGGGGCCAAGAGCTGAAACTGAGACAGGGGCGGCAGAGGTTTCAGGAGGACAGCTGCGAGGCGAGTGAAAGGCAGAGAGGGACCGGGATGATGTGAGGACACTCGGCCACAGATGCAGAGCTCGGAGCGCCCTCAGCCGTAGGAGATACGGAGATTGCAATGGCTTCTATTTGGGGGGACCAGACTGTGTCTGAGGGTGACGCACGTTTGCACTGGACCCTGCGGAGCTCCGGGATTTGGGTTACAGGTGGATGAGTGTGATGTGGGCACGTGGCCCTGCCCGCCCTCTCTCTCTTGCCCAGTCATCGGTGGGCGGGGGTGAGGGTTGGGTCTAGACACGTCAGAGAGTCTGCAGCTGTCCCCACTCAGACCCTGCCAGGCTCTGCTCCGTGCTTGTCACCCCTGCCACGTCAGCAGAGGCAGCGTTCTCTGGAACTGCAGTGACCTTGAGATGCCGAGGACAAGGGAGCCACACAGGAGAAACCCCCACGGCCATTGTGGGGAAGGGCCCCGTGAGGGCTGTCGGAAGCCCAGGGCTGGGGCTGGATAGAAACGGTTCGCATGTATTTGAGCAAAGTGACACAGCTGATCAAAGTCCATTGCACCCAAATCAGAAAAGAGAGGTAAGCTGGAAAAGAAGTCTCCCGATTTAATGCACTGTATTCTCATTATTGAGAGTTAATCACATTAGGCTTTGGGTACGTATTCAGCTCGGTGATTTTGTGTGCATATCAGTGCATAATTTTTAAACGGATCTAACTCTGTGCATTCTTTTGTAACTTACTATCTGCACATAACTGAACACCTTTTTGTGAGAACGCATGCATTTCTATCCCTGTTCTACCTCTAATTTGTCACCGGAGGGTCACATCACCTTCAATGCCTCAGTCCTCAGTTTCTGCATCCATAAAGTGGAAATAAGGACCCTGTCGCACTGGGTGGTGGGAAGGCTCGCAGTAGACAGTGGTGCAAAGTGGCTTCACAAAGTGTTCTCCGGGAGGCAGGGGCTCCCCTCCTTCAGGTCCTGGTCTCTGCCAGCTCATCCTACTCTTTCTTTTTTTCTCAGCTATTTTCTATGTTTTTGAGAGAAGGGGGGGGGGGAGAGAGAGAGAGAGAGAGAGAAGAGGGAGGGCCCAGAGCAGTCTCCATAGTTGTACATCAGTAGCTTGACATGGTTTCATTCCACACAGGTGGATGTGGGGTCACGTGGGGCGGGAACTGAGCTGGGGCCCCCTGCATAGGAGGTGAGAACCTCCACTGTCATCCCAGCGGTTACCAGTTGCACCAAAGTTCAGCATCTGGAGTTTGCACGGGGCCGGGGTCGAACCCCCTACCTCACGATTGGGAGACAAGCGTTCAAGCGGCATTCCCTCAGCCTGCTCTTTCTCACATGGTTTTGGGGTTCTTTTTTTCCAGGATCGAGAAGGGGGATGCGAGTGAGGAGGAGGACCTGCGTCTAGCTTGCCGCCATGAGAGATACCCCACCCGTAAGTGACCGCATCTGCAGGAGCCGGGGCCACAGATTCTGGGCGGTCTGAGGAGAGAGAACAGTGGGGATGCGCCAGGCCAGCCTCTCCCTGCACCCCTGCGTTCTGTCACGGGCACACGCGACAGAAGGGGAAACCGGGGCTGGTGTTTCAGGGCAGCGAGTTCCCTACGTGCAGCAGCCACAGCCCTCACACCGGGGGTTGAAATGCCGAGAAGGCAAGGGGCCGCCGGAGGGCTCCCCAACAGGCAGGCAGGCCACTCGTCACGCCCGGGCCTGGTTAGGCCGCTGGCTTCGCGGGAGAACGGCAGCTGGGTGAACCGGCCAGGGCAGGGAGCACTGCCTTCATCTGCCTCACTGTGGGGACACCACAGACAGAAAATAGGGCGCCCACCCATCAGGAAAACAAATGTCGGCCAGAGAGCAAAAGGGAGGTAAAAAGCAGGAAGGGCCTTGCTCTAGACAGAAAAAGAACAGCTGGGAGACTGACGTTAAAATGGCAGAGTCTCAGCGGAGCCTGATTTCCTATTCTTGCTGACCCCCAGCCCTTACAGAAATTCCTATCTCTATTTTGCAGATGAGGGAATTAAGGCTCAGAGAGGTGGAGTCACTTGCTCAAGGCCACACAGCTCCGCTGGTCAGTGGCAGAGTAGTCAGGGCAGACGATGCCCGCATGCGGCCTGCAGCTCTTTCAGGAAGCTGCGGTGTCTTCCAGCTGCCCATACCCGCACCTCTGTGCTGGAGGCTCCCCCCGTGCCCACAGAAGTGCCTGCACGCAGCCTCACCCCTAGCGCGGGGTGGTGCTGAGGCGCATGTTTTACACGGCCCCCTGCAGGATTGGAGTTAGGCGCCCAGGTTAGCGACCTGCCCTGGGGTGGCCACTTCTCCCCTGGGCCACTTTCTCCCCACACTGGAGGTCCCACCTCAGGGTCTGCTTCTGGGGAGACCCAAACGAAGACAGTGGGAACTTAGACTGAGGTCTGTCTGCCTCCAAATCCTGTGATGCTAGTAGTGAGGGAGGAATGGCTGCCTGAAGGGAGAAGCTGGGGGGGGGGGGCGCATGGGGGAGGCCTGGCTGGAGGAGGGGCTGGTCTCTCTGAGCAGAGAGGCTGCCTCGTAGGAGGCACAGGAAGGTGGCCTGCCCGAGGAGCAAGGGGTGGCACTGGAGTGGAATGGGGCTTGCACTCCGTGGCTGCGTGGCAGGTGTCTGCTAGGGTGGAGGGCTTCCTGGAGGAAGGGGTCAAGAGCCAGGCGTGGAGGCGGCTGGGGAGCACCTCTCCAGGGGTAACAGAGAGGAGCAGAACTCCACCAGAGGGGCCCACGAAGCACACAGCAAGCACAAGGCTGTCACAGGCCTGAGCCTCCCCGGGCTCCCTGCAGAGTGGGCAGGAAGCCCTGGGTGGAGAGAGGGTGGGGTGTCTTGTCCTGGGGGCAACTGGGGAGCTGGAAGCAGGAAAGGCCAAATCCCTGAGGCCTGAGGTCGAAAGAAAGGGGGTAGCCTCGCTCTCTCCTCTCTCCCTCCCTCCTTCCTCCCTCATTTCTTCGTTCTTTCCTTCCTCCCTCCCTCCCCTCCCCTCCTCCCTCCCCTCCCCCTCCCTCCCTCCTCCCTCCCTCCTCCCTCCCTCCTCCCTCTGCAATGTGGAAAAGGATTGGAGGGGGCAGGACTAGAGGCCAGCAGAGCAGCTTAGACATGGTTGCTGTCATTCCCCAGAGAGACTATGATGGCTGACCTGTGGCTCCAAGCACTCTGCTGGAATTGTCAGTGCCCTAGCTTGGGTGCCCCCAGAAGCAGGTCCCAAGAGAAGGGTTCAGCAGCAAGTAGCTTATTTGGGCGACCCCAGAAAACCGGAGTAGGAGCAAGTGAGGAGACACGGGGGTAAAGGCAGGTGGGAGTGGGGGCACCTTGGCCAGCAGTTACCCCCAGTCCCCAAGGGGACCTTGGGCGGCTAGTGTGGAGCCACAAACTCTCCTGGGCCTTGGTGGGCTGCTGGGGTGGGGTGGAGCCCGGGTGCCGTTGGAGGTCAGCAGCGGGTCATCTAGGGGGCGCTATGGGAAGGACACGTTTGTGCTGCACTGTCTGTGTCGTCTGTGGGGCTGGGAATGGAGCTGGTGGGGGTCCTCCAGGGAGAACGTGGGGGGTGGGAGAGATGAAGCAGGGAGCTCCTAACTACCTGGGGCTCAAAGGGAAGCCCTGGAAGGCAGTGGGAAGGGGCTGCAGAAGCTGCCTGCGCCCCCGGGGCCTCCCCCCCCCCCCCCCCGGCTTCTCTGGGAAGAACCCCAGCATCTCCGCTGTGTGTGCCTTTTATCAGATGGCTGAGCCAGCGGGGAAGGCTGGCTCCCCGGGGCCCGCAGAGGTGCCCGGGACGCAGGGGTAAAGCTACAAGGAACAAAAGACCCCACCTGCTGTCAGAGCTGGGGCAGGTCCCCAGTGTGGGCTGGAATGCCAGCGTAAGAGCTTCTGTGGACACAGGAGTCATTCATTCATTCACTTATTCAACAAGCCTTTACTAAGGCGCTTCCCTGGCCGGGGCCCGCCGGGGTTCTGGAATGGGAGATGAATAAGGCGCGAGCCTGGGCTGGGCAGCTCCTGAGCCACTGCTGTGCTGTGTGACCAGAGCCACGCCGGGCTCAACGCAGGGGCCTCCTCCGGCGTGGGCGGGGTGCGCTACGTAGCTACAGCCCGTCCAAACTGGTGGCATTTTACAGCTGTAGTGCGGATACCTGGCCGTGCTGATAGAACCAGCAAGAACTCAGTGCCCCACGGCTGACGGTAACTTCTCAGCCTGCGTATGTTCTGAGGACTCCACATTTGTCCACTCACTTCATCCTAAATGCGGCCCCATTTCACAGACAGGGAAAGGGGGGCCCAGGGAGGGTACAGCCGTGCCAGGAAGTGGCAGAGCTGGGACCTGCGCCCCGCCCTTCTGGCTCCAGAGCCCGAACCCTGGGCTTCCAGGGTGAGCGCATGCACGTGGGCCAGTGGCCTCCCAAGCTGGGCACGCCGGCCGTCAGGCCTGTGCAGCACGTGAGTGCTCAGGGCCCCGCCACAGGTGGACTTGACCTCCCAGAGCTCGGGGGCTGCAGAAGCAGCTGATCAAACCGGCCAGGGAAACGAGGCATCTCCAGAAAGCAGCCTCTTAGCTGCTGGTGGGTTTGGGGCCAAGAATGTAGTTTGGAAATGCCTGGGCGAGTTTTAGGGTATTTCTGCACCAAGGAGCTGCTCAAATGGTGTTGGGCTGACTTTCAGGCCCAAGGGGCTGGGAAGGAGGACTGCCCGGAAGCCACGTTGTTAAATGCTGACTGTGTGCAGGTCTCTGCTAAGCACGTCACAGCCGTCTCCTGTGGCGGTTGTGACAGGCCTGGGCAGATGGAAAAATGCAAGCACTGAAAGGCAGGCTTTGTTGGGAGCTCTGGTCCACGGGGGCCACAGCCCAGCGGGCGTGGAGACCGCCCGTCAGCCTGGGAGCAAGGCTGGCCCTGGGGTCTCCCACCCCAACCTCATCTCCTTCACGCACCCCTCCTTCCAGCCAGCCTGGACTTGCTCTTTCTCGAATCTGCAAAGCGCTCCCTTCACAGCGCCTTCACACAGGCTGCTCTCTGCCTGAAATGCTGTCCCTCTGAGTGGGGTGCCTTTGTCTCCTCTGGCTTCAGACCGGAGGCCACTTCCTCAGAAGCATCCCTGGAGCTGGGCTAGCTGGGCTTGTGTGAGCGTGTCCTCTGTGCTTCACAGCTCCGTCCCTCTCTGAATCTATGTCCCTGATCGTTGCTTTGCTGCCTCCCTCCACTAGGGCCCAGGAGAGCAGGCACCGGGTCCTGTGTCACTCGTGTCTGTACCCTGAGTGCTGGCACGGTGCCGGGCACGCAGCAGGTGCGTGACAACTGGCTCTGAACCTCCAGTTTCCTGCCGCTGTTTCCCACCTGAGCAGCCACATTTACACAAACAGTTACATAAATGTTTGGTTGTCTCAACTGTTCCAAATTTGCTATTTTGGGGGGTGGGGGGGGAGGGAGCTACTGTGATATGGATTCTGCCCCTTTCTTTTTCTCGAAGAGAGAGTTTGCTTTTGAAACCTGCCTTTGGGGCTGTGCGGTGTCACCAGCTTGCTCAGGAGCACATCTGATGTGACATTTGATGGAGATGCAGGTGCCTTATGATCCAGGTGTCTGCATCTTGCTTTCGGGGGCACCTGGGGTTTGCAGCTGATTGCAGCTGTCAAGTTCGGTGCCCAAGACAAGCTTTTGATGTTGCCAGATGTGTCTGTAAGGCTGGTCTGGGCGAGAGGCTGTCACTTGCTGGGTGCAGAGGTGGCTTCTGGGAGCTCCGTCTAGACGGGTTACTGCTGCTGCTCCCCTCAAAGCGGCAGAGGGGTTGCAGGAAAGACTCGTCTGGGCGCAGAGCAACTGGGCATTTTTGTTAGATCAAAATCAAATCCAGTGTAGTCCTTCTGGAGTCCGCTCCCTTTAGTAAAATGGAGACGGACAATATTTCTGAAATGTGTCCCTGCCACCTTGTTGGCCACACAGACGGGCCTGTAGCTTCGATGCACCTGAGACCCTGGCGCTGGAGTTGAGAGACCAAGCCACTGTCAGCCTCACCATCACCTGGGAGGCTCCTTGACGTGACTGCCCGTCCTGTCCCTGAGTTTCTGAGGTGGCAGGGTGGGGCGGGGCCTGGAGTTCTGCATTTCTAACCAGGCCCCAGGGCTGCTGCCACTGCTCCACAGACCAGTTCTGTACAGCACTCGGCCCTGAAGCAAGCCTGTCCCTCTGCTCTCCTGCCAGGAGTGGGTTTGCACAAGTCCCTCGCTTATGCTGCTCAGCAGCTTCCGGATGAAAATCATTGCTTCTCAGGCCAATGGCCCTCCCATCCACCCTGCCCCAGCCCCACCCCCAGCCCCCCCACACTGCCTCCTGTGGGGGTGGTCCTGCGGGGTGACAGGGCCCGAGCACAGCCCAGAGGCCTCCCGCAGCCAGCCCAGCCCCGCTTCACTGTCCTTCCCGTGACGCATCAGTCCCCGCTGCTGACTCTCCCCACCAGCATGGAAATGCCATACAGATGGCACTTGTTGCCACACTCGTGTGGCAGCCCCAGTGCCTAGCACTCAGTCGGTCACCAGTGCATTTGCGGTGACTTTACTCACACGGTGTTTGCTCTGAGGACTATTTCCATTTTGCAGGTGAGGATCCTCAGGCTTCCAGAAACAGTCATTTGTCACAGGTCTGGGTGACTCCAAATTAAAGCTGCATCACTGTTCTTGCGCCTGTTCTTGCCTGAGGCAGTTCTCCAACCCCGCTGGGTCCTAAGAAACAGCGGGGGAAGCTGGTCCGAACAGCTTTCCTGGGGATTCCAGTGCCTTGGTTTGGGGCAGGCCAGGAATCTGCACCAGGCAGGCCTAAGGACAAGGCAGGATCCCAGGGACAGAGGGACTTCCCCTGAGGGGCTTGCTGGGCTTCCCACCCAGCAACTCCTGCAAGTACAGCCCTCAGCTTCCCTCCCCCACCCCGCCTCCTCACACGGCCAGCCAACCCCATGTGCCCTGCTTTCCTCCAACATGGGACCAAATCTGCCAGGTTTTTCACACCTTCTACGATTTCATTTACCTGCCAAAAACCTATTTCACACCCTGTTCCTTCTGCCTGAAATGACCTGCTTTTGTCCTCTGTTTGGCAAGAAGCAAACCCTGCCTGTGGAATCATGAGCTTCACAAGCGCTTCAGTCTAGCTGACACGTCTTGGAATGACAAGCAGCCTGTCCCCACCCCATTTCCTTGTCCAGTGCTTATGTCTGAGGCAGAATTGTACGGTGGCTATGAGTCCAGCCTTTGCAGTGAGGCTGCCTGGGTTCAAATCCCAGGAGTGAGACCTTTGACAAACAACTTAACCTATCTGGGTCTCAGTTTCCTCATCCATAAAATGGGCGCAGTAATGGCACCTAACTCATATTTCTGAGGATTAAATGAGCTGAGACACAGAAGATGGCTCCTGGCGACAGTAACAGCTGAAGGCGTGTTTGCTCTTCTCTCCTCATGTTTATGTTTGTCTTCCTCCCTCAACCGAGCCCACCCACAGGGTTGTCTACCTCTCACGTCTGGACCCAGCACCCAACATGGAGGCTGACACACAGTAGGCACTCAATACACGTTTAATGAGAGAATAAAGAAGTCAGTGGCTCTGGGGAGAGCAGTGGGTTTAGTGGACTCAGCTTAATTTCAACTGTGAAAAAGAGATGAAGAGAATATTTTAATCCAATTTCATAAGACAACCTGCCCCCAACGTAGACCAGAAAACCCAATATTTCTCTCTACTTGGATCCCATACAAACCTACTTGTCTTCCCAAACTTTCCGTTATTTATCCATTCAACAGATTTATACTACCAATAGTGCGCCTGGAATTGCAGTAGGTGCTGGGGACCCAGCGATGAATAAGAGGAGAGCTAGCCTGTGTCCTCATGCTATATGCCTCCTCGAATAGAAGCTAGGAAACACATAAAAGGGATATTAGCAAGTATGATGGCATCTCTGAGCCCCCTCAGGGTGCAGAGCTGAGGCAACGTGGGGATGCGGTCAGGGCACCCTGGCCAAGGCTGTGACATTTTAGGCAACAGAAGAGGGATGATGGTGTTACTAGCTGAAGGGTCTCTAAAGCCAGACACCGCAGTGCTAAGCTCCGTTCATTTCTTCATCCCTCCCCACATGGCCTCTCTTTTTAGAAGGCAGGGCTCTGGGTGGGCCACGAGTCCTGGAGAGAGGTCTTCAGCACCTTGGACAGCGGGAAGCCTCCAGAAGGTGCTCTGTGTGAAGGCCCTGGCTCCTGCGTGCCAGGCCAGGCTTATGTGGGATCAGGAGCACCTGTACCAGCTCCCTGCCCGTGCCCAAGGCCTGCCCACCCTCGCTGATTCCTCCGCCAGCTCCAGAGCACCTTGACCTGCCCTCCCAGAGCCCTGGTTTCCCTATCTGCATGCTGCGTGGCATTGGCATTCCTGGTCTTAAAGGGCCCTCCCCACAGCATGGATCTATTTGGGATGAGTCTGTTCAGTTCAGCACAGCTCAGAGCTGGTCCCCTGGGATCTTGGTGCCTTGGAGAGAGTTTGAGGCTGATTTCCCGCTGAAGCATTGGGAAGTTAGGACTGGTAGAGACAGGTGTGAAAGTCGTTCATGTTTTGATATTTGGGTTAAAAGGGGGAAGACAGAGTACATCCAAACACCTCCTATGTGCTGAATACTCTGCTAAACCTGGGAGGTCTCAAGGGAATTCTATTTTAAAGATTTATTTTATTGTTTTTGACAGAAACAGAGAGAGAGACAGAGAGGAGGGGGAGGGCCCAGTGCAGCCTCCATAGTTGTACGTCATCAGTTTCCGACGTGGTTTTCAAGGCAATTTAAAGCACAGTCCCTGACACTGACCTTTTGAGCGGGAGCTTGGACAGGTCTCTGCCCAGCTGTGGGCCGTGGCTTCCCCATCTGTGAAGCAGGCGGGTGCTTGCCCTCAGTCCCCACTGCTTCTGGTGTTTTATGTTCATACTTACATGAGATCAGATCATGAAGTATTTTTATGCAGGCGGCCTACTGACTCCTTTGTAACTCACATCCACTTGCAATTTCAGAGAAGAGAAGTTAGTCGTCAGAAGTCGCACAGCTTTCTCTAAATGAGGGAGTCTGGATTTGAGCATTTGACTGTCAGACTGCAAGTTCATGTCTTTTTTCCCCAAAGGAGAGGCTGAGCAAAGAGCGTCTCACAGAGCACAGAATCCCAGACTAGGAAGGGTGGACGGCGCCCCTCCCTCCAGCTCAGGAATCACTCCATCTGCCTCCTGCGCGGTTCCCTCATTCGTTACAAAGTCAGCGAGGGCTTGCTCCGTGCCCTGGATGAAGCCGGCCACCTCTTCCTGCACCGAGTCCCCCGGTTATTGGGAAGAATCCCACATCACAACGCACAGGGAGAGAGGGCTATGCACATGTTGTGGGGCGCAAGGGAGGGAGCATTTGAAAGAGGATCGGGGCACCAGCAGCCAGAGAACAGCAGGAAAGGCCACCCTGGCCAAGAGGCCAGCGTGTGCAAAGCCACAGAACAAACTCACGAAACAGAGACGCGGTTCTGGGGCCACAGTCAGAGGTAATGACCTCCCGGGGTCTGCGCCCGGCCTGAGAGAGGTTCCTTGGCCCGCAGATAATTTGAAATGGTTAAAAAACCTTAGCTGTCATCATTTAAAAGCCAGGAGACTTTATTTTGAAATCCCAGTTTTCAGTTTCTCTGAACTTTCTGGAAGGCCTGAGCCTACATTCCCCACAGCAACAATAGTCCTGAGCTGAGGAATGACTGCTTCCAGCCGCTCACCCTGCCATCTGTGCCATCGCTCCGGCCCGGAGACATTTTGAGGTGGGATTCCTCCATCTACAACGTAAGGCTTTCCCTCCCGCACTGTAGCTGGTGGCTGGCCCCAGAGCATAGGGACCGGGAGCAGGGAAGTGAGTGGGGAGTCCTGGTGCTGGTGGGGTGCCCTGCAGGTGTGGGAGGACAGAGCTCCCCACCCCCACTGCATTTGGCTGCAGGCCCCAAGCCCTTCCCGGGGGTCTGGAGAAGGGAAGAGGGTCCCAGGCCTTAGTGACTTGGCTTCTGGATCCAGGAGACAAGGAACCTGATTTTAGCTCAAAAAACAATAGGGATCAGGGCCTTTCTTGTTCCTTAAAAAATACATGATCACTTTCTCTGCATTCCAATGAACTCTCCACGGTTCTGCCTTTTGGTAACGGTAAGAGCAGCCACAATCACTTCTAAATACTCATTAGAAAAATCACTGAACCTTTCTGTGCACCAAACATTTGCTTCTAGACTGTTTTTTTTAAATCCCAAACACCTATAACTTGGCAGCAAGCAGTTGCAAAGAATGCAATGGTTTCAGTGACTGGGGCCAAAACAAATGTTTTCCCTGGGCCAGACGACTCCACAATGTTTGCCAACTGTTTCCTACCCCTTTAAAAAATGTAGTAACATCAGCAAAGCACTAACCCCCATGAAAGCCTATTCAAAACAGAAGAAAAGCCAGAGCACAAACCGTGTGCCCCCAAACCCCACCATGGGCACAACCGCCTTCATTTCTGCCTGTGGCCTGTGGCCTTTGTTATTAGGAAGAATCTCCCCACAGCCAGAGCTTCAGAGGAGCTGGACTGGCAGTGAGCAGGCCGTGCTTGGAGGTGTGCAAATAGGAGCGTGGCTTCAGCAGGGACTCGCTGTAACTGTCTGAGCATCCATTAGAGCTCTAAGTAGGAAAAAACAGCAGGGAACAAATTTCCTTTACCGTGGAAGTTTGGAATCGGGAAGAAATGGATTCGATCCGGCTCCGCTGTAGCCATGAATCCCGAGGCGGCTGCTTGTCATCGCTGAGTCAGTTCCATGTCTGTGAAGTGGTGGCGGTGGCCTCCCGGGCTTGTGAGACTAGACTCGAGGTGGATGTACTGACCGCAAGCGCCTGTCACTGCTGGTTTCTCCATCGCCCTCCCACGTGCCCCCCGCGTGCCCTCCCACGTGCCCCCCCGCGTGCCCCCCGCATGCCCTCCCCTGCTGCCTCTCTCTGGCTCCACCACCGTGGATCCGCCGGGGAGCGTCCTTCCCGGGTTGAGCCATCGCTCGCCTGGGCTCCCTGTGCAATAAGGGGACGCAAGAGGAAGCCACTGGGGCTGGGCTGGCCGCTGCAGGCGCTGAGGCGAGGCTGTCCGGGGACTTGAACTGGGCCTGGAGGGTGTGATTCCCAGTAGGTGCAGGACATGTGAAGCTGGTCACCGTGTGAGGACGGAAGTGGCTGTGGTGTGATGGAAGGACCACGAGGCAGGTGGGAGCGCGCGTGAGCGTGCTGGGTGGGGACAAGCCCACCAGGCCTCCCACCAGAGCGGGGGCAGCGCTGGGCAGGGGGGAGGCTCTGTGCTCTGCCTGGGCCCAGGCAGCCGCTCAGTTGGTCAGAGGCACACCCTCCAGGCACCCGCTGCCCCCGGGGCCAGGGAAGGCCCGGGCCCGCCCCCCCGGAGCCCGCGGTGGAGGGCAGGGGAGTCCGACGCGGCAGGTGCAGAGGCGGTTGCAGGAGGGCCGGGCTGGGCGCTGGGTAGCTGCGCCGGCAGGGGCGCGATCGGGTGGGTCGCTGCAGGTGTGAGGAGATGGAAGGGGAGAGGAGACGGGTGGGCAGGTGGCCTGAGTGGCTGGGTCGCTTGGTGGGCAGTGGGTGAACGTGCGGGCAGGGGGGTGCAGGGGTGATGGCGGGTGTGGTGGTGGGAGCTGGACAGGCATGTTGGTGAGCTGGGGGCAGGAAGACGAGGGTTGGTGGGTGTGAGCACGAGGGCTGAGGGTGTGTCAGCTGGTTGGGTCGACAAGAAGACAGGTGAGTTGGAGGGTGGCTGAGTCAGTGGGTGTGTGGCTATCAGGCAGACGTGCATGCGGGGAGCGGGGCTGCTGGGCGGTGGGAGGTGCGTGACGGGGTTTTAGGGCCGTGGGTGGGCGGTGGTGGGAAGAGCGGATGCTTTGGTGGGTTGATAGTGGATGGCAGCAGATACTGGCAGGGATGTCCACAGGTGTTCGTGAACTGGTGGGCAGACGGGGTAGTGAGGGCATGGATGGTGTGGGGAGCTGGGTGTGTGGGTGATGCGTGGGGTAGCGGGTAGAGGACTGGATGTGGGCTGAGGGGTGGGTGGAAGGCCTGTCAAGTGGGGGTGGGTCGCAGAAGTGTGGGTAGGTGGGTGGTGAGCTGGTGGGGCACGAAGCAGATGGGGTGTGAGTGGCGGACGGCAGCGGCCAGCACTGACCACCTGTCTCTTGGCAGGTCACCAGCCACACGTGGGGGATTCCTGGCCCCGGAGCTCTGCACAGGAGGCCCCAGAGCTGAACCGCCAGTGCTGGGTCCTGGGGCACTGGGTGTGACGAGACCCGCACGGCCCCCAGACCTTAGGCGTCGTTGGCACCAGCCCCCTGCCACGAGACCCCTGGTTGGCAACTGGAAACCTGACCTCTGAACTCAGCCAGCCTGTGTGGGAGACGCCAGGCCTGCCCTGCCCACCGCTGCCTGGGCCTCCGGGCCCTGGTGAGGGGGCCACATGTCCCGTGGGAATACACAGAGCTGTGCAGAGCGACTGTGGGACAGCAACTCCTGACTGCCACCACCACACACCGGGGCCCTGATGGGTGCAGCCGGGCTGCCAGCAAAGCAGGGACATCGGCCACCGAGAGCCGGAGGACCCCGGAGCCAGCCAGGCCGCACAGGAGGTGCCGGCCAAGCAGAGCCTGCGAGGGGCCGCGTGTGGGTGGGGGCTTCGGGGGAGGGCAGGGGCCCCACAGCGGGCCCTCAATAAATGCTTGTTGAACCTGTTGTCTTGCTGTGCGTGGAGGCCAGGTGCCCCCTGGACTGTGGCTGCCCCGTGACAGCCCCATCCTATTGGGTCCCCAAGGAGCCTAAAGGTGAGACAGCGAGTGCGGGGTCAGGGCCAGGAGCAGAGGGCTGGGAGGGAGCCATGCTGAGTGTGGGGTGGGGCCACGGCGCAACCTGGCCGCTGTGGGTTTTAGAGGGTGGGCAGGGTGGGGGCACTAAGCAGATGGAAATTGTAAGGTGGGCCTCTCTCTTAGGCCCTAAGTCCCCCTGACCCCCATTCGGACTCTGCCCATTGTCTAGGGCCAAACAAATCCTAGGGCTTTGATGCCTGGAGACACTGATTCCTCTTATAAAGATGAGGAAACTTGGGGTCACAGAGGCAAAGACACTTGCCCCAAGATCCCATAGCTAACCAATGGCAGGACTCCTGATGCCAAGAGGCCTAGCCCTTCCAAGAAGGATTTCTAGAGCTTTCCCCCAAGTAGAAAATGTTCTTCACTCTTCCATAAACCCATTGCCCGTCCATCCATCCATCCATCCATCCCCCATCCATCCATCCCCCATCCATCGTTCATCCAGCCATTATCCATTCATCATCCATCCATCAGCTGTCATTGCTCCTTGGATCTTACATCCATCCATCATCCTGTCACGCATCATCCAGCATCATTATTCAGCACGCATCTGTGTAGCCACCTACCCGTTGTGTCCCTGCTCTGGGCCAGGCATTGTGGCCGGCACTTGAGATGGGGCATCGAACCATCCAGAGGGTGCCTGCCCTCACAAAACCCACACGAGCAGGACAGATAACCTGACAGACGATGGCGTTTAGTGTGTAAGGTGCTGTGGGGCCCGGCTCCAGGCCAGGCAGCAGGTTTAGATTCCAGCCCCTCCACTGGAGACCGGGGGCAAGTTGCCTGACCTCTCTGTGCCTCGTCCCCCTGGAAACGTGGTGGTAATCACTACACCTGCCTCTTAAGGCTGCTTGGAGGGTTGAGTGAGCCGATGTGCGGAAGCATTTAGAACAGCACCTGGTACAGAGCAAGTGCCTTGCTGGCGCTTGCTGTTGCTGTGAGGAGGGCACGTGGCAGCTGTGGAACCCCAGGCAGCGCCTGCAGGTGGCGGATAGTAGTAAGTGGAGGCTCCTTTGGGGACGTGACATGTAAACCAAGCTCTGAAGCTTGTCTAGATGTCAGGCGAGCGTGCAGAGGGGAAGCCAGGCATGAGGTGGGGACTTCAGAACGGTCCAGGTGGCCAGTGTGGAGAGGAGGGTGGCCCCTGCAGCCAGGCCAGAGGGCCTGCAGCCCCCTTAGGCAGCTCAGCCGGGCGCTGTGGGCGGCGTGGAGTTAGGTGTGCAGTTGAGCATCTGAGGGTCACAGACAGTGGGGCAGAGACAAGGGGGAAGCCCGGCTCTCCTGCACCCGGACCACATTCAGAGGGAGAGAACAGGGGGTCTGGCTCAGCCACGTGGCCCTGGGGCTGGGACTGGCTCAGGAGCTTTTGAGGAGGGACTCAATAGGGGTGGGGCAGACTGCGCGGGAGGAAGGGGTCATGGGTACCGACTCAGGGAAGGGGCTGGGGGTCGGGGGCTGGCGGGCACGGAGGTCCTGAGTCTCAGGTGCACCAGGGACATGCAGGTGGAGGTATACGCTCATGCATTCGTTCATGCACTGATTGATCAAGGGAGTGCTTCATTCATTCAGTTTTCATTTGGTTGATAAATATGTCAGCCCTGTTGTGCGGGGCAGCAGATGGGGCTGGGAGAGAGACGGGGGCCGGTCACAAAGGCCTAAATGGCAGGACAAGGAGTCCGGGCTGTGGTCTCTGGGCAGGAACGGCAGCAGCTAGGAGGTGGGAACGCGCCTGACCCCGGGCACCGAAGCCCTTTCGTCTCACCCGGGCCCCTTCTGCAGCTGCCACGTGGGCGGCAGAGGTCCAGATGATTTTAGTCGACACATGGGCAAAATTTTCATCTATTTTAATAGTTATGTTTATGTAAATATGTATTAGGAAAAAATGTCTAATGGGCACATGGGTGCCATGAGTCCACAGACAGTATCGCTTAGGATGAAACCAAAATAGGCATTTAAGTAAAAAGGAAGAGTTGGCTGAAAGTAAAATGATAAATAACTGTGCAAGTGTGATGTGATTACGGTGTGCGGACTGCTCGAGCCCGGGACCTTCTCACCTCAAGCAGGCCGGGGCGGGGGCGGGTGCAGCAGGCCCGCGGGCCCTCTGTCCCGTGCTGGGCACCTGCTGGGCAGGGCGGCCGCTGCTGAGACAGAGGACGTGGCTCGCCCAGCAGGCTGGCTGAGCCCCCCAGGGGGTCCCCCCAGAGTCTGCGGGAGGGCTGTCTTCAGCCGGCAGCGGGGACACTGCTGCCCCCAGCTGGGAGGAGGGAGGCAGCTGGCTGGGAGGCAGGGGCACCTGGGGGGCACACAGGAGCCCGGGTGGGAAGCGGAGGCCCCTCCCCCGGGCCCGGCGCACAGCTTTCCCGGATCCAGCTCCTGTGCTGCCTTCACCTTGACCCCCATAAGTTGGCCTGAGCCACAGCCCAGAGCAGTTCTCGTGCCCCTGTTCTGCTCTGGCTCCCGCACCCAGCATCCATGTTCACATGCCAACCTGAACACTACACGTGTGAGGTGGCGTTTTAAGCATGCACGCATGCTAGCGTGTGCCCTCGGCACTCTTCATGCCTGTGCTCCCATTGGCCCGGTACACGTGGGGGTGTTTGCTGGCCCGACACGTGTCTGCACGTACTCAGTGCTCTGAAATGGGGCTCTGCCCCCTTATTTGCCCATGTCACCCCGACTCCCCAGATTCAGAGGCTCCTCAGGGGCACAGTCCACCCCTAGGCTGAGAGGGCTGATGGGCAGACCCAGACCTCAGGCAGTCACTGGGCTGATGTCCCTCCTTAGCTGGTGGCCGTGTGATGAGCAGTCACCCGCCACCCCCACCGAAGCCATCCCAGCCTCCAGTAATGGAAACGTCAACTTGATTCATGGGCATTCGTCTGCAACAGCGAGGCCAGAGGACAGCCGTACCGGGAGGCTCATCTCCGGGGACGAGCTGCCACTGCCAGGATCCGGACCCCTGGCTTGGGAGGAAGCAAGGATGGAGGAACGCGTCAGGGACTGCAGGCTAATTTTAACAATAAAAACGTCACTTCAGAATGCAAGAACTGCTACATGGCAAACAAAGGCAAGACCTGATTTAAACCGGAGGGGTGAGGGTGGAGAGGCCACCGCAGCGAGGACGGAAGGTGGCAAGGCGTGTGGGCAGCAGTCACGGCATGTGCAAAGGCCCTGGGGCTGAGGGGAACGCCAGGTGGTGGTGTGCAGCACAAGGCAGCAGAGTGCAGAAAGCTTGGGGACAGGGCATGAGGTCTGTTGCTGAGCTGTCACCTGTGAGCAGTGTGCGGGGCCTGGTGGGTTAGGACCAGGAGCCATTGACAGGAGGGCTTCCAGAGGTGGCCCGGTCAGTGCTGTGTTGGGAAAGTTAGCCTGGCTGTGTGTGGGGAGGCCTGGGAGATGGGGTGTGGGGCAGCGGCAGGGTGCCCAGAGAGGAAGCCACCGTTGTTCTGGCAGGCTGTGGTGGCACTGGGGGTGGAGACAGCACCATGTGAGGGGAGTGGGGGCGTGAGGGGACCCTGGGCAGAGCTTTCTCTGGGTTCCTATCAGGGCTTCCATGCTGTGTGGCAGGGACACTGGACCTTGGTGGGAATCAGGAGAAGGTGGCCTCTGGGTGGCTGAGTCAGAAAAGCTCCCCAACCCCAGGAGACGGCCTGGAGCACATAGCTTGCCGGGTGGATGGTGCTGGAGTTCAGCGCTGCCCGCCCCTTTACCCACGGGCTGTGGGCAGAACACTGATTACACCGCTGCAACTGTGGATGGGCCAGCGTGGGATTGGGGACAGGCTCAGCCCAGCTGGAACCGTCAGTCCTGAGGAAAAAGCAGTCTCCTCCTGGTGGGGATGTACTGCATGGAGAGACCAGCCGTGCCCTTCCCCTGCGCGGCCCAGCCCCTGCCTCCCGGGCGGCTTCTGGAGTCAGGACAGGACGCATCCTGGCCGGACGCTGTCTGAGCCTTAGGGGAGGCCGCTGGCCAGAGGCCTGGCAGGGACTGGTGGAGGGAGAGCCCCAGGGACTCCGGGGGGCAGGAAGGGGCCTCGCATGGGAGACGTTCCATGGCATAAGGCAGAGGTGGTGGGTCCGAGCCCCATCCCCTCCTCAGACCCTCCTGGTCCTTCCTGAGAACCTGGGGCTGGGGGTGGGGGGAGGCATGAGGGGAGGCATGAAGGCAGAGTGGGTTAGGGGCAGAGAGAGCAGGCCAAGAGCAGGGGAGGGGGAGCAAGGCTGCAGTCTCTGCTGGAAGGCGAGCGCTTGGAGGAGGAGCGGTGAGGTTGGGTGGGGTCTCCCAGCTGAGTGCCCAGGGGAGAGGCAGCACTGTGTGCCTGGCAGGGGGGAGGCAGCGCTGTGTGCCTGGCAGGGGGGAGGCAGCGCTGTAAACGTGGCAGGGGGGAGGCAGCATTGCATGACCGCGCTGTGTGGCTGTGGTGAGGGGCTGAGCTGGAGCCGCCTCTCAGCCCCCAGGCCGTTCTCTGTGACAGCCGGTTCGCACACCTGTTCGTACACCTGTTCGCACACCTGTTCAACGAGGGTAGCTGAGCACCTTGGCAAGTGCCTCTCCCTCCCAGCAGCTGCTGTAAGGGTGCCCGGAGCACCTCAAGGAGCAGGTACTGCTGGCGCCGTGCAGGAAGGGGAGCCTGGGGAAGTGCAAGGTCACACATGTGCGGGCTGAACTTGAAGCTGGCCGGCGGTCCCAGGGGCACAGCTCCCTGTCACCAACAAGCTCAGGAAAGGGTACTCATTGCATAGGGTCTCAGCGTCTAGGGCTGTTATGCACATCAGTGACAAAACCCACAGAGCACACAGTGTGGGGAATTTGCTGTTATTATTTTTGCTGTTATTACCACAAAATATGGCTGCCATAGTCCACCCCTTCAGCAGGGCTGTGGGTGGAGCCTAGACATGGAGTCATGAGCGCCACACATCACACAGAGGTGCAAGGACACGCCTGCACAGCCAGGTACAGCCCCTTGCACACGGAACACGGGAACAATGGCTCATGTGGACAGAGGTGCTGCCTGCCTCCTCTGTGGCCTGACTGGAAGCCAGAGGCTTAGGCCCCAGGGCCTGGGGGAGCCCTCTGCCGGCCCAGGTGGCTGGGGCCTGATTCCCAGGGGGCCCAGCACCATCGCCCCCTCCTGTCCTGCTCCTCCACTACCTGCTGTGTCTCGGGGGCAAACGCAGATGCTGCGGGGACTGACGTGCAGGTGAGGGAAGCAGCTGGTGGGGGCTGTGGTCTGGCGAGCACGGCCCAGGTGCAGGCGGCCATCCAGCCGTGGGGGGCCGGAGCTGCTAGACCTGCCTGTCTTTCCGGAGAAGCGGGGGGCTGCCCGAAGCAGCATAGCAGCCAAACCTGAGGAGGCTGGGCCTCAACTGCCTCCTGAAGCTTCACACAAGGGGCCTCGGAAGGGGACCGGCTCCAGGACACGGGCCAATGTGTGTGGGCATGGGGCAGCTGCCACCTGCCCAGCTGCAGGAACAGCCTTGGTAAGCTCTAGGCGTCCCCTGGGTCCTTCTGAGCTCCTAGTGTCAATGCCAGAACTGTCTGGAGCCAGACAGACAGACACATGGAAGTAGGTCTGTCCCACTGCCGGGCAGAGAAGCGGATGGGCCCTGTGGGGAGAATCTTCTGGGGCCTGAGCTGGCTCTTCCGTAAGCCTCTCGCCTGCAGTGGCCGAGATTCGTTTCTAGTCACCCACGCCTGGGCCTGTCGGCGCACGGGGCCCTGGCAGCTGCAGCTTTGGGCTAATCTGCACCCTGTACGTGGGGTGGGGGTGGGGCGTCCTGGATGAGGTGGGAGAGGAAGCCTCTAGTGTCCCAACAGGACTGAGCAGGGACTGCCACCTCCCGCATGCCCAGGTCCCCTAACACTAAGGTGACCATATTTTAACATTGGTAAAGTGGGACACCATTGACCGGGGGGGAGGGGGTTCTTGATTAAAAATTTGGTCTATCTCCCGCCGTTCCCTAGCTTGTCGTGCATTCTTTCCAAAAATCGGGACTTTTTAAAAATGCCGCAGGACGCAGGACAAATTGTTAAAAATCGGGACTGTCCCGCCAAAAGCGGGACATCTGGTCACCCTACCCAACACGCCTAGTCTCCCTGCCCATGGCAGGGATCAGGGGCCTGGAAAGTTCCCCTCCCTCCTTTGACCTCCCTGGGGAGGTAAGGAGGGTAGATGAGCCAGCCCTGGGGCATTCGTGGAGCCCAGGTTGGGGAGCGCTGCCTTCAGGGGGGCCAGGGAGGGAGGAGCTGGTGCTTCGCAGAGGCAGGGGTAGGGTCCATAGGACTTCCGCCCAGGGCTAGCAGGCACACTGTGTGTTAAGTTGAGCTGAGCCAACATTTCGCAGTTAGATTTCACATTAAAACTAAGCAGAACACCTGAAGTTCAGGCTGCCCTTAAAGACCTTAGGGGCCTGGTGTTGCGAGGCCGTGGGTGCTGAGCTGCAGCTACCCCAGAAGCAGCCTGTGCTGCCCTGCTGCCCAGGCCCCCACAGGCCAGCTTTGCTCCCCGAAGATGGGGACACAGGCCCAGGGCACTGGCTGGTGGCTGAGAAGTGGGGCGGCCGGGCCAGCCTCCCACCCCACAGCTAGAAGGCAGGCAGGTCTCCAGGGCCGGCACAGACAGGTGACCCCACCGGGGAGGGGGCTGTCTGGCAGAGCAGTGCCCCTTAGAGGAGAGCCGGGGGGGCTGCCAGAGGCCCCCATCTTCTCTCCATGTGGGAAAGGGGGGCTCTCCCTTCTCCCCAGTACAGTGGGGGCCCTCTTACCCAGCCCAAGGCAATTGCTGGCATCCAAGGTGCAGTAGACCCCCCTTCAAATGAACCTTCTTCCCACTCAAGGGCTGCTTTATCCAGACGCCCACAGGAAAGAACCCCTAGGGCCTCAGCTGTCCTGTGGTTATCTCAGGATTTGTGCAGCGACTAACAGCTTCCAAAGCTGTGCAACTGGGGTTCTTACTCAACCTCTCTGTGCCTCCATTCCCTTCTCTATAAAAGGATCATAATAGTGCCTACTCCCTAGGGTTGTTCTGTGGGTTAAATGTGTTAGTACCAGGCGTGAAATGCCGCTACGTATAATATGTGTGGGCTTTTGGCATCTGTTTTACTTGCAGGGCCAGGATCATGACCCCACTCACGGGTGGGAAAGAGCTCAGGAGGGGACTTCCCAATGTCGCTCCGCTGGCCTTCAGTGCACTGCGACACAGGTCCTGGGGGCAGCATGGGCTCGTCTGAGCCCAAATCCAATGTGTTGCACTATATTCTTAATAACATCTTTTACTGATTTTGCAAGAGAAAAAAATAGAAATTTATTTTGGAGTGAATGCCTGTGCAGCCTCTTTCCTCCTAAATCGCACAGTATGAACACTTATAAACATCAGCTGAGACGCCAGCAGCGAGTGTGTGCAGTGTTCGTGCACTCTCCCCGACAGACGTGACCTGCGTGCGTGCCCCAGACAGGAATGGACGCTGGGCACTCTGGTTCTGGTCACTAAGAGCTGGCCTGATCAGCCCCTGGGAGCCCGCCACATCCGGGAGGGCAGCAGAGCAGCAGGGGGCTTGGAAGCTACAGGAATGATGGATGGTCTTGGGGAGAAACAATTCCTTATCTCCCATCGACCCCACGCTCCAAATGAAAAGCGCGTTTGCACAGCTGCCCGCGGAAGCTGCAAAGCTCATAAAGCATTTGCCGGCTCTCGGGTGTATAGGAACGCACTGCAAGTACAGTACCGCGGCGGGCCGGGCCGGGCGCCAGGAAAACACCGGATTAATATTGGGATGAGAAATTACCCACCGCAGGGAAGCCAATCAGGTCCCCGATCTGAGCCTGCTACATAGATGGCAATAGATGCTGTCTGGGCATCGCTCAGCCGGGGGTGCAGGCACCTTTCCAACTTGCTGGGAAGCTGCTGGAACAGGGAGAAGGGATGGGGGCTGGGCAGCAAGAACCTCACTGCTCCCTCCAAGGGCATGGACCAAAAGGCAGACAGCAAGACAAGGTGGCCATCAAGCCCTAGGGAGGTGGGAGTGCCCCCCAGAGTGGGGGGTAGCCTCTGCCCCCTGCTGCAGCCAGAAGGCATGAGAGTGGGCCCCGCTAGCCCTCTGGGTCTGAAGCTGTCTGCCCGCCATCCTGTCTGGGGCTGGCAGAGTGCACTGACAAGTGTCTGGCATGCCAGGATGAGCCTAGCTCCGGACAGCAGTTGTGCACAGCTCCCTGCCGCTTCTCAGGCTTGTCAAGCAAGGTGTCTGCAGGACCCAGGATGAGGGAGGGAGGTACAGCAATCCTGGCTAGACACTGGGGGTTCAGGGAACAATCCCACCTTCTCAGCCAGCTCTACTGGCCCCGCCAAATGAGGGGGGGTGTGCGTGTGTGTGTGTGTGGGGGGTTGTTGGCACCGCAGCTTTGGTCCCTGAAGGTGGGGCCTCCTGGGTACTCCCCATGTGCTGCTGTCAGTGTCTGAGGCTGGTCCCCCGGCCTGGCTCAGCCACGCTCCTGGGCTGCATGGGAGACCTCCCTAGCCCACGGCCCTGCCCAGGCCTGAGTCAGGACACCTGTGACAGGTCTGAGTGGACCCTGAGAGGCACCAAGCAAGGTGTCCCGGGCTCCCTGCTGAGGAGAGTGGATGGCTCCTCCCACCTGTAACTCCCGTCCACCCCGGCGGGCTCCCTCCACCCAACAGCTCTCTTCAGCCCCTGGGGTCTGGGCTGCCCAGCACTGAGGCCTGAGGGGAGTCAGGGATGGAGCCCCCGCCGGCTGAGGGCCCGCCCTTCTTCCTTCACCAGTCAGCACCACCAGCGCCGTGCTGTGTCCTTCTCACTTACGCAGGTTTGGGGGCGTAAGGCTGTCGAAGGAGAGAATACAGAGGGGTCACCATTACCAGCCTCAACCCTGAAAGGCTGCCTCATGCCCTCAGGCTGAAATCCAGTGTTGGGGTTGCCACCCAAGACCCTTGTAGACCTGGGCCTCACCTGCAGCCCCTGGCAGCGTGAGCCGGGCATCCCTGGCACAATGACCCATCCCCTGCCTGGCATAGGCTCTGCCACGTACCCCTCTAGGCCTCCGTCCCATGCCGTTCCCTCTGCCTGGACAACTCCATGCACCTTTTCCGAGGCAGCTCAAATACCACCTCCTCTGGGAAGCCCTCACCCTCTGCATCCTCTACCTTCCCATGGCCCAGGGCAACCCCTTTCAGAAGCTTCTGCCCTTAATGCACTCAAAGGTTTGGCTTTCGCAAGCAGCAGCATGGCCACAAGGTGCCCCGCAGGAAGAAGGGGCACATTGTTCTGGACTCTGCCCCATCAGCCCCTCCTCAGCCCCTGGGGCAGGCTCCTGGGTGGAAAAGAAGGGCCCAAGGGCAGGCAGGGGCAAGAGGGTGTGAGGCTGCCCCTCTTCCTCTATTCAGCCCAAACTCCCGAAGGCGACTCTCCGGGCAGAGCCCAAGCTGACCTGGGTCGACTGTCCTCAGCTTCCTTTTGGAGTTGGTGATGATTTGATTTTCATTCATCATCTGGACATCCTGGTCCTCCCCCTGACTGCTGTGGGGAGGGAAAGACAGAAGATTCGATCAGGCTGCGCACCCCTGCCATCTGTCCTCATTAGGGCTGGTGGGGGAGGGAGGTCACCGGCCGGCTCTTGCGCACCTGAGGGCTGTGTGCTCCTCCTCGTGGCAGATGTCTGTATCCTCGGTGAAGAGGATGGTGTGGTGCGGCACCGTGGGGTCACACGTGGGCAGGATGCCCCCGACCAGGTGGCCCACCATGGCCAGGATCCCGTTGTACACAAGTAAGTCATCCACCAGGAGCTGAACATACACAGAGGAGGGGCACGTGGGAAATGTGGCAAAGCGCGTCACTGCAGAGCCTCACCCACTGTGTCTGGCCTGTGTTATGACTAGATCTCAGCCATCGGGGAAGGCACATGCCATCAGCCCCATGCCAAAGATGAGGAAGCTACGGCTCAAGGGGCTGAAATACCTTTAGCCCACGAGGCAGACCTGGGGGTCCCCCAGGGCCCCCACTCTCCCCAACCCAGAGTTGACCCCTAAACCAGTATAATCCGAGCATAAAAGATAAAAGAAAAGCTATTTGTTTTTTTAGGGTGATGATTCAAATCACTCGGAGGTGGTTTAGAGTTCACAGTTGGATGGCAAATTTTCCTGCATGGGAGACCAGGCATTTGCGTGTAAGATTGCAACAGAGAGAAGTCAATCAAACTGCAACAAATGATAGCTGCCGGCAGCCTAATTACCAACGAGCATAATCATCTAAAAAAAAACCCCAGCTAATAAGAACTTACGCCAAACTCCTTCACCCCTCGGTGGGGTGTTTTTGCGTAATTCCACAGTTTGATCATCGACACGGTGGTAGGCAGATCAAACACCACATAAACCCGGTTCACCTGTCAGAGAGAGGCGCTAATTAAAACTGGCATGTTTGCAAACAGAGGCGGCTGCCGGCGTGGGTGGGGCCGAGGCTGGTGGGCGCCTGAGGCAGCGCCTGTGCACCGGAGCCGCCCGGCTGCACAGGGCCAAGGTGCAGGGGGTTCCCGCTGCCCTTTCTCTCTTCCAAGCCCATCTTGAGTCAGCTCACGTGTGGCTGCGTTTGCAACAAACTGCTGAGCTGGCTGTCAGAGGACCTGCTTTCTTAGGCCAGGTATGGCCCCCATTAAACACCTCCAGAGAACTGGTGGGCCCTTCCCTTCCCCCCAGTTTAGGCCAGAAGCACAGTCTGGGGCAACGTGGGCCAAGGGGACAGCCCCCAGCAATCAGCACCGCCCTGACCCCTATTTGTCCTTTCTCCACGTCACACGTGAAAAGCAGAGCAGACGGGCCTGAAGGCACTGCTGGGTATTTTCAGCACGAGACTGAACCTCCGCTAGGGAGCATGGAGGGGTTGGTCCAGATCAGTGGCAGAATCAGTTCATAAACTGGGACATAAGAGCCCCCCCCCCTCAAAAAAAGACTCTTAAACAATAGGGGGCCCTTGCAAGACAGCATAAAGCAACAAGAATTCAGTGGTGGCCACAGGCTATAGACCGAGTTGTGCGCAGTTCTGCCCAGGGTCTCAGCCTGTGGCTGTCCTCTGAGTGCTCCAGGTGCAAGGTGATGGCAAATGCAGCTGGCCACGCTCAGGACAGCAGCAGGCTGGACTGGCTTTGTGGCCACGAGTTTGTGACCCCGAGTCTAACGGCTGGTCTGTGAGCCCCCCTTTGCAACAGTGAGGCTGGGACAAAAGGGCTGGCCTCAGCCCAAGGGAAGCTGATGGACCTTGATGCTGGGAGGGGTGGGGAGAGGGCCTCTGGAAAACCTCCATCACAGAACTACTGACGCTGCCCTTTCTGTTTTGAGGAAAATGTGCCCCCTTATCGTCCCACCCACACATACGGAGTGGAAAGGGGACAACTTCCGTGGCCCCCCGGATGCCCCAGCCTCTGCTGCACATCCCGACCCAGGCACTAGCCCCGTGGCTGAGAGGCTGGCGGGCGCTGAACCCACTTGTCCCATCTCCTGGCCTCTCCACCTCCACTGACCAGGTTGGGGGGGCACCCTTAGGCTCGCCACCCGGCCTTGGAGGAGAAAGATAAGCAGGACCAGTCGCAGAGGCTGAGGTTGAGGAAAGTGAGTCCATTTGTTGGAAGACACCACCAGGCAGATTTGGTGCCCGAGAGAGGGCATGACTGGGGTCAAGTGCCTGGTTGTATGAGGATGGAGCAGTGACTGGCGAGCAGGGGCTGGGAGGAAGAGGACGGAGAGGGTGCAGAGAGCAGCAGAGGCCGGGGAGAGAACCAGAGGATGATGCCCACATGCACTGCTGCGTGCCCATGCCCCCAGGCCTGCTCACGGGGCGCCAGGTATCACAGTGGCACATGACCCTTCATCTCCCTGGCCTCCCCTTGTAATAAGCATCCCCAGAGCAGAGAAAGAACTGCAGCCCAAAGAGCTGGCCCCCTTGACGTCCTAGCAAAGACCGAGCCTGCCCGATGGCTCCCGGGCACTCCAACCCATTCAAGATTCACAAGGCTGGAAGAAAGATGTGTTAGAGAGCAGGGCCGGGAAGTCCCCTGCCCACCCACCGCTGAGCCTCAGGTCACTCACCAGGCCTGGCAGGATGGGAGCCAGCCACATGTGCCTGCCGTCACGGGTGTCGTTCACTTGGTCGATGAGCTTGTCGGGGGTCCGGGCATCGCTGCACACGCCCTCCAGGGAGTTCACGCTGTCGGGGAAGGCGGCGATATCTGAGGGGGCCGCTAAGCTGCCATAACTCGAAGCCGTGAGCTTGGACGGTGGGGCAGCCACCAGCCGCCATCACGCAGGCTGGGGTTCGGGGTCACGGGGCCTGGCGGGGCTGGGGGCAGAGCGGCCGTCTGCTGCTCTGGGCAGCCAGAGGAATGACAGCCAAATTAGACATGTTCTGAGAAAAAAAGGAGAACGTGGAGCCGAGGGGCGTGGCAGTGAGTGTGAGGAGGGTGGTCCCTTCCAAGGAAAGAGGGAACAATGCACAGAGGTGGCTGGAAAGGAGGACTTGCACGGAACCGCTGGGGAAACGCGGTGCTGCCATGTGCAAGAGCGGAGGGGAGAGCAGCCTGAGAAGCGTTTCTTTAGCGACGGGACTGCCTTGGTGTGGGGGCCGTGTCCAGACGGCAAGAGCTGGAGGAGCCTGGCCCAGCTACGTCTACTCAGCGGCCGGGAGTTCACTGTGGGTCTAGAGAACCGGAGTCCAGCTCTGGCCCTGCCACACAGACCTGTGAGATCTTGGGCAAGTCACGGGCTGTCTCCTCACCTATAAAATGGGTAGAAGAATCTCTATGTCCCAAAATTGACAGGAGGGGCTCAGAGGTCAGTGGATGTGAGCCCTCTTGGTATAATAAAATCAATGGAGCCGTACACAGGCAAGGACTCACTGAACAATCAAAAACACCGAGTCATTTATGCAGGTGAGGAGGATGGTGTCACCAAGGGAAGGCAGAAAAGGTCCAACTGGAGCCCAGGGACCGCCGAGATGCGAGGCAGGCTTTGGGCTGTGACCTGCTCCAGCGGGCACCGGTCGGGGTCACACACAGGTCAAGAGCGGGGTTGCTAGAGCCCGATCCCCACCCCCACCACTCACTGGCTGTGCAGCCTTGGCAATTACTCAACCTATCGGTGTCTCGGGTCCTCCTCTGTAAAATGGGGACAACAACAAGTGAGGTACTTACTATGTGACACGCCCTGCACAGAGCGAGCCCTTAGTAATATGAACACTGGGCTTTGGGGGCCTGGGAGACAACGAGTGAGGGCTAAGGTCGACCAGAAGGATGGCCTGGGGGACAGGGCAGTGATACACAGGTCCAGCCAGCATCGCTATGCATAACTGTGGCCTCACGGGGGTTTCATGTGAAACCTGGTTTAAAAAAATATTAGCAACTAATTTAAAAGACTCAAAAACTGTTCTATACCAAAGGGTTCCACGGTCAATAAACTCGGGACAGTGTGTTGAGTGCAGTGTAACAGGTGGTTCCCTGCAGGCCTTGTCAGAGCCTTTAGACTTCCACAGCGGGCTGCAGCTAGCAGTCTCTCCCAACTCCCTGAGCACAGGACTCTGTGTTTTGTGGAACTCCTGTTGTGGTCCCTTGTCAGGCAGAGCTGCTCATGGCTTGCTGCCCTGCCCGACCCCAAAAGCCAGCACCTGACCCAAAACAGCAGAGCGGCACTTTTAACCCCAGGTCCGACTCCTACAGGGACATTTTCCTCTCCATTCAGAGCCCTGCTCCCTCCCCTGACCCTCCAGGCTCCCTGCCGTGGGCTGAGCCCCTGCTGCCTAGAGAGGATACTGTTTTCAGACAGAGGGATCTTCTCCCCCCGCTCGTCATAAAGCTCCAGGCCCGTAAGACCAATGTAATAGGGGTCCCCCCAGCTGGTCAGGAGCTGAAACTGAAAAATGACTGGGACACAGTGTTAAGGAAAAACAGGCTTAATTTTCTGAGAACAAAGTAAAACAATGATAAAGGTAACAGAGGGGTGTACATTTTTTGGTTTATACAGATGAACAAGAGAAAAAAATGATTTCAGTGTCTCACGAAGACTGAAAGCTATCAAAATATGTGGTGTCAGATTTTCTTTAAAGTGTGTGTGTGTGTGTGTGTGTGTCTGGAGATTCAAAACCTTCCTCCAGGCCCCAGGAGACAGAAGGACAGGAGGGGAGAAGCTCGCAGGTTGGGAAATATTTGTGTCACAAACTCTATGTGTGGTGCTGAACAAACCGACCACACCTCAAAATGTCTCATGCCTCAGTTTCCCTGGTTGTAAAATGACAAGACCAGAGAACCTATCCATCCATTTCAAGTGTGCAAGGTGCGTGGGGAACGCGTGCACTTCATGGCATCAGGAGGGAGGGTGACCCACACATTCCCAGGAGCAGGCAGGTGGCTCCCAGGTGACACCAGCGCCAGAAGCTGTCCTCCATGAACAGGCCAGTGAGAGCTGGGCTGCGAGTGCTCACTGGCCCGGCCCGGCCCCTTCCCGGCTCTGTGGCCTTGGGCAGGTCACGCAGCTGGTGAGATGGGGATGGGAGCAGGGTCGCCACACGGGGCTCAGACAGGGCGCTAACGCCACACGGGGCTCAGACAGGGCACTAACGCAGACAACCCGTTGTGAACAGGGCTGCGCCGCAGGACGGCAGAACTCCTGTTCCTCCCATCTTCCTCTCCCGGCTGGCTGGTCCGTTCCAGCTTCCCCGGGTCCTCCCCGCCGGGCCCTCCCAGCTGCAGTCCTTGCTGCTGCCTCCTATGTGCTGCCCCAGTCCCAGCCAGATTCAGGGGGCCCGGGGACCCAGGAGCCCTCCCATCCTCTGTGCTCCAGCGGCCTCACTGAGCCCAGACCCTGTCTCGGGCCCACCAGGTGGCTGCCTGGGCCTTGCCTTCCCCCTTAGTCCAGGGCGTGCTGGCAGGTGGGGTAAGGATACAGCCACAGGGCATCAGCGGGGCCTCGTAGTCCATGCTCGCCCGCTCCAGGCTTTTTGGGTTGACCCTGAAAAACACAAAATAGCTCCGGTAAGCAGAAGACTGCGATGGCCTGAACTGCGGGCGGTGGACTCTGAAGACACAGGATGGAGCGGCATCTGGGAGGCAGAGGGGAAGGGCCGTGGGGCTTCTGCTCCCATGGAGCTCCATTCTAGACCCTGTGATGCCTCCAAACTACCCCAGGAGCTGGGCACTCTTACATCTCCGGATGTGGACGAGGAAACTGGAGTACAGAGCAGTGAAGTCACTTGCTGAAGGTCACAGTCAGAGGCAGAATGGGGACAACACTTGGTGTCGGTCCCAGAATCCACTCTCTTAACTGCCCCACTCCACTGCCCCTTCACAAGGGAAGTCCACACTGTGCTCAGGACTGGGAGACCCATGATGGGCAAGGGGCTGGAGTGCTAGGCAGCGGCAGTGGCGCTGAGCTCAGGTGGCAGCGGCCATGGGAAGAGTCAGAGCCGAGCTTTCCCAGCACAGGAGCCACCGGAGCAAAGGCCTGGAGGTGGGCAGGGTCTACAGGGTTGCTGGCTACCACAGAAAGTGGCTGGAGATCTGAGGACAGATGGGGTGGGGTGGGAAGAGGGGAAGGAGAAGAGGCTGAAAGGTGGAAAGTGCCCTGAAGGCTCTGGCTTCTGGATCCTGAGCAGGTGGCTTCTCTAGCCGGGGCCTCAGTTCCCACATCCATAAAATGGGCATAATAATAACCGCTACCTGAATGAAAGCAAAGCATCTGGCACTGAGCAGGCTCTTGGGAGGAAGAGCTCTCTCCTCCTCCGCATTCCTCCCCACGAGGCTCTGCCCCTGGTCTGCAGCCAGTGGAATCCAGCCCTGGCCTGGTTTCCTTCAATGTCAAGGGCAACAGTATAATTAAGTGACTGTTCCCAGTGCCCGGCCCAAGAAGTGATCCCAGCTACGGTGGAGGGAAACTCATTTGTTTCCAGAGCTAGGCCTCTGGCACTTGGACATCAGGGGCTTTAAATGGGCGACCTTAATGTGGCATTTATAGATTGTTATGAACTTAATGCAGCTGAGACTGGGACCAAGAAATCCCAGAGAATCCATGAAATGCTAGGCCCGGGTTTTCGTTGGATCTTTCTAAATCAGGAACACAGGAATCAGAGAAGGCAGGCCTTCCTCAAATCAGCCAGCAGGCATTTTGGAATCAGGTAGACAGGATCCTCTTTTCCCAGCAGGAAGTGTAACGAAGCATTTAAATGCTCAGGCACTCCAGACTACGAGAAACCCAAACACTCAGACAAGGTGGGTACACCCCACAGGCTTCCAGGGAGGCTTGGCTGAGCTTTAGAAATAGCCACGTTGAAAGGCAATGTGTTTGATCCCTGTTTCAAACCGCTTTCAGCGGACACTTCAGAGCCGGAGCGGAGCCAATGCCCACAGACGGGTAAGAACGGGCGCGAGCTGCTCCCTCACCTCCCGGCCGGCTGGGACAGCAGTTGGGGCTGGAGGTAGTCCACAAAGAGGATTTCCTGTGCAAAATCGAAGTGGCAGTTACCCGGCCCCTTCCGGATGAGGAAGCCTTCTGGCGGGGAGATGCACAGGCCGTCCAGGGAGACGTGGACGATTTTGGCCTAGCAAACAGAAGAAAACACATGGCTGGAGAAAGGAGCCAGCTTGCAGGACAGCAGTGTGTGCTGACCCGGCGGGTGCTGCTGGCATCTGTGACGGACAGACAGACAGCCCCCAGCCCCCAACCTGCAGCCTGAGAAACAGCTTGGGCTGGCCTTCCCCCAGAGCAGAAGCACCTGGCTGGGTCCCCTTTCCAGGGTCCTCCCTACTCTGTGCCAGGCGCGGTGCTGGGTGCTGTGGCAGATAGCAGGGGGCAAGGCAGGTGAGGCCCCGCCACAGTGGACAGGCAGACACTCTCCAGTCCACTCAGATGCAGTGGGCTGAGGTGGTACATGGTCATCAAGGGCACGGATTCAGGTGCTCTGACATCCACTATTATTAGCTGTTCAAGTTACTTAACCTTGTGATGCCTCGAGTTCCTCGTCTGTTAAGTGGGCTCAATAACAAGTTAACTTACGTGGAATAGCCAGAACAGAAGAGCACCTGGCACAGCATTCATGCTCGGTGAGTGTTTGCCACATGCTGCTTCCTGTAGCCCTGGCTGACACCTCACCCCGTCCTGGTACTTCCTGTCTGAGCTCACCCGTTCAGGGCACATGCTCCTGGCAGTATCCTCGGTGCTTTGTGGGGCTCCTTCAGTGGCAGAGACCCAGCTGGACCGTCTCTGTATCTGCCTCAGGGTCTGGCACACAGAGGTGCTTGCCAAGAGCTTGCTTGTGTTAATTAGATTCGGGACAACGTAGGCTGACCAGGCATCCAATTTGAAACGGGACAGAAAACAACGGTACTGTCCCATTTCAAACAGTACATATGATCACCTTGAATTCGGCCCAGTGAGACCAGGCTCAGCACACGTACTATTTGAAACGGGACAGTACCACTGTTGTCTATCCTGTTTCAAATGGGACGTCTGGTCAGCCTAGAACTGGTCCCCTTGTTCTAGGCCAGATTTTGTCAGGCAGGTGGCCAGGATCTAGCAGTAAATCTCAAAGCCTTGATGAGGTGGCTTCGCTCTGTTTCCCCTGAGTAGGGGAGAATAAGCAGAATGGGCCAATAAGCCAGCACCCTCTCTCTGACCCCCACCCTTTGGAATCAGGATGTCTCAGCACCTTGCCCCATGTTCATGGTTAGCAACATGATCTTCCAGCTTCCAACCACACTGGTGGAACTTCAGCTCCGGGAGGTGCAGAGGGTTCCATGCAGAGAGAAAGGGGCCTTCGCCTGGGTCTCATGGGTAATGCAAGCACCGTGAAGCCCCTCGTTCCATGTGCACTGAAGGAGCCCTTCCCTCCTCCCCACGATGCCAGCTGGTTAGTCATAGGGGACATAACCCTGAAAAGGGTGGGATGACTGGCTCCAGGCATGGCTGGATATGGGGGCTCAAAAACTGTCGCTGTCTTCACTCTTTCTTCAAGGGTAATTCGCACCCTAACCCCAGGCCGGGCCTGTGATTCCACCTGGCCAGACTGAAAATGCTGAGCTACTGGTCATGTGATTGGGTCAGCCTCAGGGGGCTCAGCCGGAACAACCAGCATGCCTCCTGGGGTTCGGCTGGCTCACCTCAAAAGAGGAGTTCTATTTTCTGCTGGACTTGGAGCACGAGGACATAAGCTTAGAGCTGCCAGGGTTTGCCCCGGGGAGGAAGCCACCTGAAAATGAAGCCAGCAGCAGAGCAAAGCAGAGGTCCTGGGAGCCCCTGGCCCTCTCCTGGGGCTACTACCTCCTCCAGGAAGCATCCCTATTCATTCCCTTGGAGGGGGCTTCTATTATTACCTCCACCTTTTAGCTAGGGAGCTAGAGTTCAGAGAGGTGAAGCAATTTCCCCAAGGACACACTGGAGCAAGGGGAAGGCCACTCTCCAGGAATGCAAGGCCTAGCTTGAACCACATGCCAGTGGCCTGTAGCCCGGTACCAGCAGGGCCAGGGGTGGGCCAGGGGCAGGCATCTGGTGTCTTCCTAGGGGGCCGTTTCTATCACACTGCGCTCAGGAATCCACCCTCAGATGGTGCCCACCCCTCTCACCCCACAGTGGCCATTGGCCGAGGCTGGTGAGAGCCTGGCCTGGAAAAGCAGGCCCTCTGGACCCGATGTCTCCCGGGGGTGAATCCAGGCCACACAAGCTGAACTGGAAAGACTAATTCACTCAAGGGCAGGTAGAGACCCAGAGGCATAAGAGTGTGTTTTTCATACCAATACACCTGACGTTTTAAGCGTGCTGAGCCTGAAAGCACACTTAGAGCAGGGGGCTTGGGCAGGAGCCGCTGCTCTGGAGGGAGGACAGCGCCTCTGGGGCTGCCGGCCCCACAGGAGGACCCTGTGGCACGGCACACTGGGGGTGGCCCAGATCTGGACTCACAGGACCCGAGTCCAAGTCCTGGCTTTGTCAACTTCCACGCGGCAACAGGTGAGGACCACACTCCAGGGCAGGTGATCACCTCCTCATCGTGCTACTGGTAAGCGTCAAGCGGACATATGGACGCAGGGCTTGTGGCCTTAGGGCCCTAACTGTCGCTGCATCTCAGGTGACCTTATCATCCCTTGTATGTAGTGTGAGGTGACAGCACTTCACGGTTCACAGTCACAGGGTCAGAAAAGCCCATGGACAGGGGATACTCGCTGCTCTTCACTTTCCCACTGGGGCCCCTGGTTTTTGACACCCAGCAGCAGAACACAGAGTGTGGGCTACAAGCCAGGCAGATACGGGCCAGGGCTCTAGCTGCGTGCCCCTGGATGAGTGACTGGATCTTTCTGAACCTCACTGGTAGTAACTCCTGCCTCCCAGAGGCGGGGAAGAGGGTCTAGCAGGAAGCGCACATGAATCCCCAGGCTGCCACTGACCACTCCGAGTTGGGGGCCGGGCCTGCTGAGGGCCGCAGGAGCCCCAGACGAGATAAGCTGCCGCGATGGCTCCTGAGTCAGCCCGGCTCTAGCCTGCATGTGCTGTTCCCAGAAGGAAACAGCAGTGAGCACTCCCTGGCTGTAACCCCCAGGGCCATTTAGAAAGTTCTAGAGGATTTATACTCCTCTCTGGCAGCCACGCCAGCCATTCATCCAGATGCCATTTCCCTGACAATGGTGGAGCACGCCGCTGTTCCCGGCTCACCCCTCGATAGGTGTCCTCAGGAGATTTATTGTAGTTCCAGAAGCGCAGGCCCGCGATGCTCTCGGCTCCGTCGAAGCGGACTGTGACCACATGGTCCAGGCCCGGCGAGAAGGGGATCAGCCACATGTGCTCATCCTCCATTGTGATGTTGGCTCCATCGATGACCCTGCGCACAGGGAGGGAGGAGCAGTGAGGTGGGGGTGCCCCAGGTCCTCAGGGGAAGCCACAGTGTGGGGTCTATACCCACTCCTTTCCCATTGCAGCCCCTGCCTGGCAGGAACCTGGCTGGATTGGGCACATTCGGGAGGAGAGACTAATTAAAAGCATGGGGCCACCTGTCACCTGTGAAATGAGACAAAATAAGAAAACAGGAAAAAATAACCGTTTCTATTGTTTAAGGTGAGGTGAAGCAATCACCAAAGTTTTTTGTTTTTTTCAATTTATTTTATTGTTTTGACAGAGAAAGACAGAGACAGAGAGAGACAGAGAGAAGGGGCAGGGCCCAGAGCAGTCTCCATAGTTGCACATAGTTTTCGGCACAGTTTTATTCCACACAGGTGGGCGGGGGCCTCGCAGGGCAGGATCTGGGCTGGGGGCCTCCTGCATGGGAGGCACACCCCAGTTCAGCATATGGGTCCACATGGGCTGGGTCCAGGACTCAATCCTCGGACCCCAGGGCTGCAAGGTGAGCGCTCAACCCTCTGAGCCATCCCGGCTTCCCTGAAGTTTTTTTTAAAGGGGGATAAATGCATCACTTTTCAGGACCCTGGAACCCAGTCACCCCATTTCTGGGATTTTTGTCTCTTAAGGGAATTTTATTCAACATGTTGGAAAGGTTATCAGGACCAAGATATTCATTATAACCTTATTTATATTAGAAAATAAAAGATAGCCTAAGAGGTCTCCAAATAAGGAAAAGGTTGCGCAACTCTGACAAGCTATTTACAAGGGCAACCATGAGGATGATGCAGTAACAGGGAAGGGCACGCTACGGGATGGTGGGGTACCCATGTCCCTGCTGTAAAATGAGAGCACGGACCAGGAGAGACCATGTCCAAGAGAAAAACAGAGCTGTGTCAGATGGGGTGGGAGGTGAGCACTCTTCTCTATTGTCCAGACTTTCTGTAAAAGGCCGTGTTGACGCTATTGCACATTTTGAGAGACTTCCATCCCATCTTTCTTATGCTTAGGAAGGGAGATCCTAAAGCATCGGGGTGAACCTGACAGCTCCTGGCATGGGATGAGCACACGGGGCCGGGGCCGCTGAGGGGAGCTGGCCTGGCTCATCACCACACAGCTGCCATTGCGGGGGAGCCCAGGTCCTTGTGCTCTTCTCATCTGCTGTTGTGAACTTGTGCCCTTGCCCACACTGCACTCTTGTCCTGGCCAGTTTCTGGTTCTGTTCAGGACAGCCTGCCTCATCCTTGTCTGCTCTGCCCGGGTTGTCCTGGAGAGTGTGTGGCCGCTGGCTGCCCTGGATTGCCCAGCACGCTTCAGCCCAGATCCCCACGCGCACCCCTGCGCTCTGGCCCACGTGTCGGACAGGCGCCTTACCCTTGGGCCCATTTTCCTGGTGACTTTGAAGCTGCTGCACTGGGAGACACTTAAGCGGCTGCCATGTTTCCAGGATTTTAACTTCACTTTTTGACATTTAACATTTTAAAGTTTTAGATTTGGAACAAATCTTATAATCTAAGTGTTCATCCAAGGAGGTAATGTTTCTTTTATTCTCGAAAAGGCTGTCATTAAACTGATGGATGGTGTGTCTTACAGTTGCTGGCATCTTAAAACGAAGGAAATTCAGCAGTTTAACACTGGGGTTTGTGGAATTAAGCTGACTGAGGACTATCCCTAGAGAACCTTCTCTTTCCTTCCAAAAGCAATTACCACTCTGTCCTAGGACTGGAGTTGCCCAATTCTGAGAGTAGAGAGACTTGTTGAAGCATTTATATAGTAGCTGACAGGGAAGGGAGGTCCCTACAAGAACATCCAAATGATACTTCCTAGCTTTGTCCAGAAACAATCTCCAATCCAGCAGCAATGAGCATCTCTTGTGGCCAGATTATGGTCTCTAAACACCATTTCCCACTAGAAGGAACTAGAGCTCCGTGGAGAAATGGCTGATTCCATGTCTGGGACAAGAAATAAATTTATATATAAGATGAGTACCCTGGAAACTTATATAATAAAATAACTAAAAAAAAAAAAAATGTATATATATACAAGATGAGCCTGGAACAGCTTGTCACATCAGAAAGCAGGAAAGCCATAGGAATCTACTATATAAAAAAAAAGGACTCAGGAGCTCCCAGTATCTGAGAGCATCAGTTCAAGCATCAATAGGATAAAATCTGTAATAACACAGTATATTTAAATCCATGATTTATGATAGTCAAAAACAGCCAAGCTTTTTAAAGGATGCTAGAGAAATAATTTGTTATTCTGAAAACTGAAAAATAAGAGGAAAGAATCAAGCATTTTAGACTTTCCTATTTAAATTATAACTTCAGTAACCAAATAATTGAGGAAAAATTTCTCTTTATTGACAAAAAAAAAAAAGCAATAGGATCAGTGTATTGCCAGTTTGCAACCCCAAGCAAATGAATGGATGTAGCCACTGAGCACTGGCTGCCAACATTACAAAGAGCCTGACAGCCAGACATTGTATACTGAAGGGAGTACACAGTGACATCCATGCCCCAAGGGCTATGTCTTCCCCACCGGTCAAACCTCAATCTGATCAGACTTCTATATCTAACGAACAATTTATAAGAATAAGAAATACAGGGATCTGAGGAAGAGGTTAAACAATACTACAGAGATGCTAAAATACAGGGCAAAAAAAACTGGTTTCTTCAGCTGATAATTTATACGAAAAAAGATGCAAAAGGAAGCACGAGATTACCAGAGGCTTAACAAACATATAAACCAATCACAATGTGTAGACCTTATCTGGATCTCAAATCAGTCAATCACAAGGCAGGCATCTTTTCTGGGTCTCAATTCAAGAACAATCTGGTAAAAAAAAAGTATCAGGGAAACAGGAACATGCTGGGTATTAGTAACTGCAGAAATGATCATTTTTTTAGGTATAATAATGGTACTGAGATTATGTTTTCTTTTTAAACTCTATTGTTTGGCGATACAACTGAAATATGTAGAGATGAAATGCTGTCAGGCCTGGGATTTGCTGCATTATAATGTGGGCAGAGAGTGGTGAGTGGGTATGAAGCTGGGAGCTGGGCCCAAGAGCTCTAAGTACTCAGGAGCGTGTCTGCCAAGGCACAGAGCACAGAGTGGCCCCTGACCAGCA
This sequence comes from Craseonycteris thonglongyai, assembly GCA_004027555.1. Lineage (NCBI taxonomy): Eukaryota > Metazoa > Chordata > Mammalia > Chiroptera > Craseonycteridae > Craseonycteris > Craseonycteris thonglongyai. Next base: position 2,256 of record PVKE010010194.1, on the reverse strand, counting down.
GCACATGAGGGTCACAGGTAAGAGGCAGGGAGGGGTCTTATAGAAGCAGGGAGGGGTCTCCCACTGACCCCGCACATTCTCTGTACCAGGCAGGGGGAGCACCTGTCAAGCAGCAATCCCCTTTCTGCCCTCCAGCCATGGAATCATTGTCCCCATTCTACCAATAAGGAAACGGAGGCAGAAGAAGATGGTGTAACTTAGTGGTTAAGTCTATGGGTGTTGGTCTCCCATGGTCCTGCATTCAAAACATGACTCCACCCCTCACTGCTCCATCTGCATGATCTTTGGCCAGTTTTAGCTTCTGTGTGCCTCAGTTTATATGGGAGCAGCTTAGGGTTTAAATGGGTGAATATCTGTAACCTGCAGATATTAGCATAGCCCCCATCTGGCACTTAATTCCTCAAAAAATGGCAACTATAATTTCAGTTGTTATTATTATTATTATTATTGAAGAGGTCAAGGAATTTGAACCCTCATCCCTCAGGCTCCCCTAGACTCCTCTTGTTCACACATCCAGGCAGCTGTCCCCAGAGGTGGGGGCGGGGGAAGGGCCAGGCTGCCGGTTACAGGGCCCCAGGGAGTCAATGCTGTATTTCAGGCTTGTCCTTGTATTGACAACCCGGACGTATGAAATCGAACCAGTGCAGAGGGATATGCAGAGCTTCCTCAGCAATCACCTCCAACCTCGAGGAGGAAAAGCTTCCGGCCTGACAGCTGTCCCCACAAAGGCGTGCCAAGAAGCCACGGTGCTCCAGGCCCCACGGGAAACACGGAGGTGGAAACGCAGAGCACAGCTCTGTCTGGAAGCAGAGGCACCTGGCTTCGAACCCTGCCTATGGCTTCTAGATCCCGCCCTGAGCCTTGGCCAACCACAGACCTCAGGGTGGCAGGAGAAGGTGGAAGAGGGGCTGCTATTGGATGTTTGAATCTGAAGTCTAAGATGCAGAACAGGTCCCTGAGCCCCTACTGTCACGAGAGTTAAGCTTCTTACAGACACCTACTTGTCCAGGGTCCGGGAGTCATCTGTGTACTCAGGGAGGTCATTTAAGTCCCTGGGGGAGGCGGAGAGCTGGTACAGGTAGATGGGCAGGGCCTGGCCGTCCTTGCCCACCACTTCCAGGCCCGTGAGCCCCAGGTAGTGCAGGTCGCCCCAGGAGGCAGTGAAATTCAGCTGAAGGCCTGCAGCAGGGAGAAAAGGGGCCTGTGAACACCAGGGGTTTTGGAGAGGGTACCTAGGAGGGAGAAGAGAAGTGGAATGATCTTTCAGCTTCTGCATTCTACCAACTTGAAACCCAGACTCAAATGCAAGTGCCTTCAGGCTGGGCTCTGCACCTTTGCTCTTGGTGGCCCTCGGCCTGGGACACTGCGAATGTTCAGGAAATGTCAGCAAGATGAATGGACCACTGCTGTTGAAACCTGCACCCAGTACTGGATCCTTTCTCTACTTACCGATCATGTCACCCCACCAGACACTTAACACTCTAGTCCCTGTGCATCTGGTTTCTATCTACTTCTCTAACCTTGGCTTCACTAAGACTGTCATTCAGTCACTCTTATTTAGATCCCTCTCTCCTGTCACAGGGCCTTTGCACATGCTGTCCTCTCTCTCTGGAACTCACATGGCCTGTTTAAATTGTGTTCATCCTTTAGGTCCCAGCTTACTTTGTCAGGTGAGTCCTTCTGACTTCTGTGACTATAGCAAACCTCCACTCAGAGCCTGCCATGTCACTGTGAACTTTGCCTACCACACCCTGGTCACCACTGTGACCTTCATTCGGTAAATATCTATCTGCCAGTTCATTCATGAGGGCAATGGACTTTTGATGCAAACTGGCCACTACCCTGAGGGTTCAGGATAAAGGAAGTAACCTATGGTGGTGACACCTCCATCCTGTGCCCCTGTTCCACCCCTGCCCTAGTCAGAGACCATTGAGAAGGGATAGCCTGTGGTCGCAGGGCGAAACAGCCCAGGTGCGTGATCCACTTGCCCAGAAAGCTCAAACCAAACGACCCTGTAGTCAGGGCCTGTCTGATATTCGGGTGGAGCTTCTCTTACTTAATGGCTGTCCCACTAGAGCAGGACCAAGCCTAGTGAACTCTGCCACCCGTGGGGAACTTGGAGCCTCTTTAAGGAGCCTTTGAGTGGCTGCATTCAAAAGATCCATGTTCTTTGTAACTGTCACAGAATGCCAGCATTGTAGCACTGAGACAAAAAAGCCTGGATGTCACATGACCACCCCCCCCCCCCCCCCCCCC
>PVKE010010193.1:0-43048 GCA_004027555.1 Craseonycteris thonglongyai | reverse complement strand
GGTAGGTACCAAGAAGAGGGATTGCTGGGTCATATGATAACTTTATTCTTAGTTTTTTGAGGCATCTCCATACAGCCTTCCATAGTGGCTGTACCAGTTTACATTCCCACCAGCAGTGTATGAGGGTTCCTTTTTGTCCACAGCCTCTCCAGCACTTGTTATCCCTTGTCTTGTTGATTATAGCCATTCTAACAGGTGTGAGATGGTATCTCATTGTGGTTTTATTTTGCATTTTCCCTAATAGTAAAGTTGAGCATTAAAAAAAAATTATATATATATACATATATATATATACACACACACACACAGAAAACTGCTTAGGTCCTCTACCTATTTTTTAAAATTGTATTGTTTGTTTTTGGTTGTTGAGTTGAACGAGTTCTTTATATATTTTGAATATTAGCTCCTTATCAGATGTGTTGTTTGCAAATATCTTCTCCCATTCAATTGGTTGCTTTTTTATCGATGATGCCTTTTGCTGTACAGAAGCTTTTTAGTTTGATATGGTCTTATTTATTTAATTTTACTTTTACTTTCCTTGCCTTTGAGGTCAAATTTATAAATTCCTCTCTGAACCCAAGGTCCATACGTTTAGTACTGGTGTTTCCTTTTATGTGCTTGAATGTTTTAGGTCTTAGGTGTAGATGTTTGATTTATTTTGAGTTAATTTTGGTTTATGGTGACAGATCACAGTCTAGATTTATATTTTTGCACATGGCTTTCCAATGAACTGTGTTCATATCAGCAGATAAAGTGACTGTATTCAAAGCCAAACTGGAATTATGGAAGCAACAAATGAACATTAGGATTTTGACATGTTTCAAACATTAGCAGAGATTATGAAAGAGACTGAGCCAGGGCCTTCTTTTTTGAGCTGGAGCATGATCACAAGGCATTTGTGAATAAGTCGGGTGAATCAACTTTGTGCTAGAAGAGGATCAACTGCTTGAGATGGTAAATGACAGTGGCCTTTAAAGTATGTTTGAGACAACTTCAAATCTCTATGCGTTCTGGATTCAAGTCAAGGTGGGCTCTCCTGAGATTGCACCCAGAGCACTGAAAAGCCTGCTTCCATTTCCAACACGCCATTTTTGTGAAGCAGGGTTTTGTGCAGTGACAGCGACCACAGTGACTGGCTGGACATAACAACACACTTTGGGTGTCACTGTCCCATCTCCCCCAGAGGGGAACATCTAGTTGCAGGAAGACAAGCTCAGGGCTCCCACAGAGTCTGCATTATGGTGAGTTGTATCATTATTTCATTATATATTACAAGGTAGTAATAATAGAAATAAAGTGCACAATAAATGTAATGCGCTTGAATCATCCTGAAACAATCCCCCTCCCCCCTCTACCCCCTCCCCCAATTTGTAGAAAAATTGTCTTTATGAAACCAGGGGAAGCTGGATGGCTCAGCAGGTTGAACTCTTGCTTTGCAGCTCTGGGAACCAAGGATCGAGTCTTGGCCCTGGCCCATGTGGACCCATACGCTGAACTGGGGTGTGCTTCCCATGTGGGAATCTCCCAGTTCAATTTTCAACATGGTTCTGCCCCTGGCTCGAGGGGGCGTGCTTCCCATGCAGGAGGCCCCCGGCCCAGTTCCTGCCCTGCACGGCCCCTGCCCACCTGTGTGGAACAAAACCATGTCAAAACTGATGATGTACAACTATGGAGACTGCTCTGTGCCCTACCCCTTCTCTCTGTCTCTCTGTCTCTGTCTCTCTCTGTGTCAAAAATAATGAAATAAATCTTAAAAAAGAAACAGTTTGTGGTGCCCAAAATTTGGGGACCCCTGACCTAGAGTTCTGTTCCAGGCTCTGTTGTTTTTCATTCTTTGTACCTCTCTAGGTAGTTCTGTATCTACTTCCACGCTATCAGTACTAGCTATTATCTAGTGTGCTGCTGGCTCACAAATCTTGATGTCTAGTCTAAATTACTTTTACGTTTCAACACACACACACACACACACACACACACACACACACGTGTTTACTCAATATTTACACTGACATGTTCCATGGGAGCTTAAAACTCAGCAGGACTTAAATTTAACTATCTTTCTCCCTTCAAAGATGCTCCTTATTTCCCTTCAAACATGTTTTGGTTTTTTTTTTGAACTGAACTGGGGGCCTCACCGCATTCGGGAAGCACACCCCAGTTCAGTATGTGGGTCCGCCTGGGCCAGAGCTGGGATTCGATCCTCGGTCCTCGGGGCTTCAAAGCAAGCGCTTAACCCGCTGAGCCATCCCGGCTTTCCTGAAACATGTTTCTTAATTTGAGAAATGGTGACAGATTTATACAGTCATTGAAACTAAATATCTATTTGTCATATTGTCCTATTTTCAATTTCCCACCCTCTATGTATAGTTAGTTGAAAGTACTACAGATACTACTTTAACATTGTTCATCTTTCCCTTCTATCCATCACATTGTGCCAACTTCCATTTTATCTTTGTCACCCGTCACCCTCACTATAAGGAAGCCTCATTTATTGGTCCAATGCTTTTCTCCTCTAAATGTCTGAAGGACACTCGTTCTTTAAAAAAGCAAAATTAAGTCTCTGTCATACCATTCTCTAAGAATCCTTCAAAAGCTGCTCATCGCTGTTTGGATGAAGTGAAATCTAATTAGCACCACATACAAGATTTAACTTCACTTATGTCTTCTGCCTTCTTGATAATCTCCTCTTCAAACTGTGCTCCAAAGTCCCTGGCCTTCCTAATAGCTGTCTTCAGATCTGCCCTGGATCATACTAGGGTAATGTGCCTTCTTGTGAATTCGTCCTGCTTCCTGACTGTGACACTCAGATCACACCACAGATCTATTGCTCTTTATCAGCTATTATGTGTATCAGCAATGAACAATGACAGTAATCTGTATGACAAGCCTGTAAAGTTTTACTGATGGGAAAAATGAACACAAAATAATTTACTAGGGACACAAATGTGGAAATCCTGTGACTTCTAAGAACAAATTGGGGAACAGAAGGGGATCACAAGGTCTGGGGTGAGGATGGAGGGAGGGTAACATATGTCTCCTACCCTGTATGGGAGAGAGTACCCTGATTTACTGAGTGGAGTGATTTTATTCAACAGATATAGAGGCATAGTTGCATCAAACTATCATAACTCAGTGAGAAGGAGCATTAACATGATGGAGCTCTGCATCTATTTTCATCATTTCTGATTGTTTTATTTTCATATACATTTGCCTTCAAAGAAAGAATGTGCTAAGAGTAGTCTAATCTTCAGGGAAGTCATATTTCTTCTTCTATAATAATAATAATTATTATTATTAGTTTAAATGAGTTTGGCTAAGGTGGATCAGCTTCCAAAGGAATAAAAGATATTTGGGAGCTCCAACCAAATCAATTTTCTGGGTTAAGCTGAGGATCCAAGACCTGGGAGAGTAATGCAATGCACTCTGGGAGATCCTGTTTGGGTCATTAATTCCGCCTTGCTATACAACATCGGCTTGTTTTCCTTCCATGTTTGCAACTTTTTTCCCTATGAGAGCAGTAAGCAGTACATTCCAGCATTGCATTATAGTTTTGAAATATAAATACTTTGTTGGTATATTTTGGCTAGAAAATTTTATTTTCATCTATCCAACCACCCAACAATCTATCTAACATCAATATATCCATCTATCCATCCATTTATCCATCCATTATGTAATAAACACCTACCTACCACATGCCGGGTCTTGTATTGGTCCTACAATATTGTGGTGAGGAAAAAAAAAAATGATTCTTGCTCTCACGGAGACTGTAGAGTGATATAACTGAAGGACATTATTTGTTAACTTTTCTACTTAATGTTTTAATTGTAGATTACCATGTCCTGTGCATGTGGAACAGTTAATGTCCACAGTGAGGTTCAGGAAATCTGAGAAAGGGTGTTCCAATTTCACCCCAAATTCTGATGCTTCTATGTGTTTCCTACAAGATAATATTTTACTTTTCCTCATGTATATGCATTTTTGAAGCTGATTGATGATGCAAGCATGAACTTACTGAGGAACGAGGCCAGAAAGACTGCTGCCCTAACCAGAATGACCTACGGCCACAGGAATTCTTTTTTCTCTGGGGATTTCTGCATTCTTTCCTCCTTTCCAATTTCTACCTGACTTCAAACCTCTCGAGACCATGTCTCCCAAATTCACCACCACTCTGTCTCTCATGCACTCACCTGAGGCATCGTTTGTAGTCAATTGCTTGCAGGTTGGCAAAAAGGGAGGGAGGAGTGAATTTAGCATTGCTTTGAATTGAACATCTGCTAATTATGCAGAGACTGGTTTTTTGGAGTTTGTATTTCAATACAACTTGATTTAATGAACATCCAACTATGAGCTTTTCCCACGTGATTTTTTCCAACCAGAAGTGCTCCTCACATTTGAAATATCATGTCCAGTTAGTGATAAGCTATTCACTATCCAGGAATTTATTAAATACTTCTGTTTTCCAGGAAACATATACCATAGCGCTGGTATTTAGAAGTATTAGATAAATGATTCTTGAATTTAACTATATTTTTGATTTGTAAAATAAGTGACTTAGGGGGAACATGATATTCAAAGGTTGGTGCAAAAATGCATAAAACAAACTTGGACTTCGATATAAATTACAGGAAGGATGACTTCAGTAAGTTATTCATAAGCCATTCATTCATTGCATCATTTATTCAACAAATCTTGTTAAAGTTAAATTTATTGGAATGATATTGGTTGATAATACCATATGTTTCAGGTGTAGATCTCAGTAGTTCAACATCTGTGTACTCTATTGTGTGCTCACTACCCGAAGTCTAATCTCCCTCTGTTGGCGTGTATTTGACCCTCTTTGTTCTCCACCCCCAACCCACATCCTGTCTGGTAACCACCCTTCCACTGTCTGTATCTAGAAGCTTGTCTGTTGGCCTCTTTGTTCATTTGTTGCTTTGTGTTTTACATGCCACAAAGGAATGAAAGTACATGGAACTGTGAGCCTTTCCCTCTGACTTAGCATAGTACTCTCCAGATCCACTTGTGATGTCACAAAGGACAATATTTCATCCTTTCTATGGCTGAGTAGAAGTCCACAATATATCCATATGTAGTATAGCTTCTTTATCCAGTCATCCAAGGAAGGACACTGAAGTTGTTTTCATATCTTGGCTAGTCAACAAATATTTCAATGTTAAACCTGTTATTTTGAGATAATTATAGGTTCACATAGATTTTAAGGAAATAATACCAGAGTGATACCATCTACCCTTTACCTAGTTTCCTCCACTGGTGAATATAACAGAAGTGTAGTGCAATATTATGACCAGGTTTTTGGCCTTAGTAAAGGTGCAGAATATTTTCATTCCTCATAAGCTCCCTCATGTTGTCCTTGAGTAGCACACACACACTTGCCTCTGTTCTACTCTTCCCTCTTAAACTCCAGAAACCATTAATCTGTTTTCCATTTTAATACTTTTGTTATCTCAAAAATATTATATTATGGAATACCATAATTAATATATAACCTTTTGGGATCATTTTTTTTTCCCAGCGAAAATATCTGGACATTCACATAGGTTGTATAATACCAATAATTTATTTCATTTGATTGATGAGTAGTGTTCCACGGTATGGATACCCCACAATTGTTTAGCCATCCCATTCATTAAAGAACACCTGGGTTGTTTCTAGTTTTTGGCTATTAAGAATGAAAATTCATGAATGCTGTGATAGCTCAGTAGGTTGAGCACTTGCATTGCAGCCGCAAGGTTGAGGGATCGAATCCCAGCCCCAGCCCATGCAAATCCATATGCTGAGCTACTGCACAACTGGTAACTGCCAGGATGGTGGCAAAAGTTCCCACCTCCCGTGATGGAGGCCATCAATTTGGGTTCCACCCTGTGTGGCCTCACATCCAACTGTGTGGAATGAAGCTATGTCACAACTAGTGATGTACAACTACGGAGACTGCTCTGGGCCCTCCCCTTCTCTCTCTCTCTCTCTCTCTCTCTGTTTCTCTCACCTTCTCTCAAACAAATAAATCTTAAAAAAAAAAAAAGAATAAAAATTCACATGCATAATTTTTAGTAAACTTAAGTTTTTACTTTCTAAAATATATAAACCCAGGAATACACTTATTTGGTTATATATAGTAGTTGTGTATTTATTTTAGTTTTTTTTTTTTCAAAAGCATTAAAATATTTTTATTAATTTTACAGAAAGTACAATTGCAAACTTTTTTCAAAATGCCTTTTTGATAAAGTACATATACGGTATATATATAGTGCTCCCAGTTTCTTTAAAGTGCTATGTTTGTCTCGTCTCTGGCTTGAAACTCCTCTTATGACTTTAGAAGGTCTTTCTCCAGCACTGTTGTCAGGGAATGCTGACCGAGGTGTGAATGTGGGCAGCACATCTGAGAGTGGCTTCAAAAGAAGTTGCGCAGGCCCACCAGGTCCAAGTCCAGCTGGGTTAATAGGAGGCACAGCCTCAGAGCAGGGAACCAGGAAAGGAGTCAGATCTGGTCATCTGCCAGGCCTGGAGTCTCTGGTTTCTTTAACACTTCCCGGTACATTTGTGCCTAGTTTTCTCCTTCCTCGTGAATCCAGGGTTTTCATATTGCTAAGAGAGAGCTTCGATGGTGGAATAGGTGGATGAGATTCTGTTTCTAGAAATTGAACAAAGAGTTCTGAGAAAGAATTATCAGGCAGAGCAGGCTGATTTGGTCTCAGAGGTGTACTGGGAACTCTCTTGGATCCTCCCCCAAGCCAGCCAGTCATCCATCTGGAGACACCGCCCTGATCTTCATTCAGCAACTGCTCCATTTGCTCGCTTTTGATGCCCAGGATGCTTCCTATTGATCTTAACACTTTGTGACGCTGATTTTTTGGTGTGTGGAAATGTCTGATGAAGAGGTTTATCATTAGGGCTTTTGTCAAGTTTCCCTTCTGCAGTGTTTATTGCATTCAGAAACTTCTTTTGTGTATCAGGCAGCGTTTTTTGTTAGGGCTCATTTTGCTTTTCAAGGTCTTCTATTTGTTCTTCCTGTAAGTCCAGCTATTCCATGACCATTGCTGCTGATCCCACCACAGTGTTGGCCTCATCCAGCTGCTCCAGTGCTGACAGCAGTTCTGCTTGCAGATTTTCCACCTTTTTCTGCCACTCAGCTACTATTTGTTGGATCTACTCTAGTTCAGATGACTCCGTAGCTCTTTCCTGTTGTTGAAAGTGCTTCAGTCGCATCTGCGGGTTGCAGAGTGAGAGAGTAGACTGTTGTGCTTTTTCCTGGGCCATGGAAAGCTCTTGAGCAGTTTCATCCCTTTGCCTGGAGACTACATTCAGCTGTTGCTGCGATGACTCTACCTGCAAACCAGCTTGATGTCTTGCATTATAATTAGAGAATGAAGCTAAGTTTTCCTCCAGAGCTGCCACTGTCCAGCTCAGCATAGCCTCTCTGTCACCTGCAGCCAAAGCTTCATGGGTGTAAGATTCTTCTGCTTCTACAAGATGGTTACCACAATGTCTCTAGCTCCTGGTTTAAGCGTAAACCTCTGTCATGTAACTGCTGAAGTTCATTCTGTACAGCAGTGCTTTCCATTTGTTTCTGTTTCAGGGCCAACATGACTTGATTCCTCTCCTGAAACCTGTCCCCTCCTGCAGTAACTGAACTACATTTGAAAGCTGATTGCACTCCTCGGTATTGCCTTGCTCTGTGTCTTTCAGTAGCTCTTCCAAAGCAAGAGCCTTTTTCTTCACTGAATGGCACTCCAGCTCTCTCTCTCGCAGCATTGTAGGTAACTAACCCCATGTCGGTCTCCTGTAATGTTTTGTGGGCTGCTTCCTTTTCTTCCAGTTCTCCTCACTGAGCCATCAGTGTTTCCTTTTCTGTCATACTCAGCTGGAGTTCTTGTTCCTTGGCCTCTAAATTAAGTCTTAAATTGTGTAATTCTGAATCCAAATCCACGTCTTTTGTGGCTATTGTTTTAATGACTCACTATTCATTCTTCAGTTGTGAAAGTGATATCTGAAGTTTTTCCTTTTCCTGACTCAGTGATGAATTCTCATTTTCTAAACCTTGGACATGCTTTTTTAAGTTCTCAATAGTCTTCAGTGAGACTGCTACCCTGGTTTAAATTACTCAGTCTTTTTATTCCATTTTTCAGCTTCAGAGAGTGCTTGTTGTTGTCTGAACACTTCTTCTGCTGTAGTTGGTGGACAGACTGTTTTCTCTGCTGTCACAGCATCGCTTTGCTTCATAGCATGACTGCGATTCACTGCATCCCAGTTTGAAGCTTTCATGTTCTTTAATTAGTTTGTTTTCCACATTGAGTCATTCATGTTTCTTCCTTAAAACATCTCTGTCCTTTACTGCAGAAGATAATTTTGTACTCATTTGTTTTATTTTATCCTCAAGCTCTTCAATTTTGTTTGTAGATTCTACTTTTTCAGTTTGTAGAACTTGAATAGCTTTTTGCCTCTCATGGATTTCACAGTGATCAGTTACTATAATTCCTGAGCCACGTTGTAACGGATGTTCCAGTTCTTCAATCATTCTTCATAGTCACTTAATTCTTTTCCATGCCGACAAGTTATTTCTGTCAATTTCTGTTGATGTGCACCCTCCAGTGCTAATAGCTCATGATGATGGTCATCAGTGTCCTGACTTCGGCTCTGTTTCAGTTCTTTAATGATAGTTTGCAGTTTGTCGATGTCACTTTGCTCAGAGCTATTTGATCCTTGACCTTTAGAAGTCTGGGCGATATGCTTGCAATGGCCAACCTCAGACTCAATCTTGAAACATTTTTTGATAATTTGATTGTCTCTTGCTGTGGAGAAATGATGTCCTCAAAGTCCATGTCAGTGTCTTGGCGAGCTGAAGCGTGACCACTGACAGCGTAACTCAGTGAAGGTGCTGTCGTGGTCGCCGGCACAGTGCCGGCTCCTGAATGGACCCAGTGTGCAGCTGACGGCAGCATCAGCCACTGCTCCTGCTGCAGTGCATCCTGTCTTGCTGTCAGATGGCTGATGTCTGCCTCTTTCTGTCGCAGTTGATGTTGATACAGTTTAGATTGCTGCTTCATTTGAAGCTCTGAAGCTTCATGCTTCTCTTCCAGATCAGAACAGAGTTCTTCAAGTCTCATTCTCTGATCTTAAGACTGCATGAATGGCTTCAGTTTCTGTTCTTCTCATATTGAGTAATTCTACTTCCACTTTCTCCATGCCATCCATCTGCATATTCTTTGTCAAGTTTGAAATGTCCAGTGAGGGGAACCAGACTGCTGCTGACTTGATCCAGGGCCTGGTCTAAGCTGGAGCCGAGGCCCCGAAACCAGGACAACATTGCTGTGGGTTAGGGAATGGCCTGGTATGCTCTGAGAAAAGCGTCCAGCACCATCGGATGACCCCACAAAGTGTCCTCCAACTGCAACCTTTGCAAGACTAGTAATCCAAGTCAGAACCCTCAGGATGCTATGACACAATTAGGAGTTGCCTAGCAACACAGAGGCCTCTCCTGGGACTTGACCAGGGGCCAACTCCTGTGAAGCAGTAACCTCCAAGCGGCCTCTGCTCATTCCATGACTTCCAACAGTCTGGCTGGGCCACTTCTTGGTCGAGCCACTTCTTCCTCTGCTTAGGGACTTCTCCCAGTTCTGCACGCAACTCTTGCCAACTTGATGCCAGCCACTGTGGCACCCACTTTTCAAAGAATCTTCACCTTATTTTTTATAGTAACAAATAATTTTATATTCCCACCAGCAACATATGAGTGATCCACTTCCTGCACATACTTGTCAACATTTTGCACTGTCGCTATTTTTATTGTAGCCATTCAGATCGGTGTATACTAATATTTCACTGTGGGTTTAATTTATATTTTCTTTTTTCAAAATATATTTTTATTTATTTATTTATTTAGACAGAGAGAGGAGAGAGAGAGAGATACAGAGAGAGAACTGAACTGGGGGAGCTCCCAGTTCAGCATATGGTTCCGCATGGGCCGGGGCCGGGATTCGATCCTCCTCCGTCCCCAGCGCTGCAAAGTGAGCGCTTAACCCACTGAGCCATCCCGGCTTCCCCTAATTTATATTTTCTTAATGACTAATTATGTTTAAAATGTTTTGTGTTCTAATTTTCTGTCTATATATCTTGTATGAAATGTCTGTTTATGTCTTCAGTCCATTTTCTTTTTTTTTAAAATATTTTATTCGCGCGGGCTGGGGCTGGGATTTGATCCCCGGTCCCTGGTGCTGCAAAGCGAGTGCCCAACCCACTGAGCCATCCCGGCTTCCCCTTCAGTCCATTTTCTGATTGGATTGTTTGTGTCTATGTATATTTTTACTGTTAAATTGTGAGAGTTCTTTAGATTAGTCTTTTGTCACATCTGTGGTTTGCAAATATTGTCTCCTAGTCTAACTTGTTTTCATCTTCTTAAAGAGTCTTTCAAAGAGCAAATGTTTCATTTTTGCTGAAGTCAAATTTATGAAGTTATCCTTATATGGATTATACTTTTGGGTGCCCAAGTCTAAGAATTCTTTTCTAGCCAGAAATCCAGAGTAGTTTTTTTTTTCTTTCTAAAAGCATTCCAGTTCCAAATTTTACACTTATGTCTGTGATTCAGTTAGGTTTAATTTTTCTACAAAGTGAGAGTGAGGTCAAGGGATTTTTTTGCCTATGGATGTCCATTGGCTTCATTCAGTACCATTTATTAAAGCCTTTCTTTCCTTCACTGAATTGCTTTTGCATCTTTGTCACAAATTGGCCATATTTTGTGTGTCTATTTCTGACTATTTTATTCTATTGATCTATATCTCTCTCTGTACCTTTGTCATATAATATTGATTACTATAACTATAGAACGAATATACCTTGAAGTCAGGTAGACTGGTTCTGCTTATTCCTTTTTTCAAATTATTTTGGCCATTCTAGTTTCTTTGTATTTCTATTAAAAATGTAGACTAATCTTGTCTATATTTATAAGAATCATAGAATTGTTCAAAATCTGTGTATCAGTCTGGGATAAGAAACATACTTACTCTTTGAGATTTTAAATTCATTAACATGGTATGTCTCTCCATTTATGTAGATCTCTGATTTTTTCATCGGCATTTTTAGTGCTTTTTTTGTTGTTTTTTTTTGTGTAAACATCATATATAGGTTTTGTTACATTTATACCTAAATATTTCATTTTTTTCCTAGTGATTGTAAAGGATATTGTATTTTTTAATTTTAATTTTTGTTTGCATATTTATCGGATATTTATAATCTATTAATACAATTGATTTTTGTATTCTCTTGTATCTTGTGATAGGCTGATTTCAATTTTTAATTATAGAAGAGTTGTTTTTTTTAAATTTTCTACATATGTAATCATGTTATTTGTAAACAGAAAGATAATTTTCTCCTTTCTTTTTGCTCTTAGTGTATTTTCCTGCCCTTTTTTACTGGCTAGATCTTCCACTACTATGTTTCATAAGAGTGGTAGAACAGATGTCTGGGCCTTGTTCCTACTTAGGGAAAAACTGTATTAGTGTTCTTCAGAGAAACAGAACCAATAGAACACACACACACACACACACGCACACGCACATGCGCACACATGCATGCACACACAATTTATTATGAGGAACTGGTCATCTCTGAAGTCTACAGTCATCTCTGAAGTCTACAGTCTTCTCCTCCCTTGCTCTACAGAATATTGTCACCACTGCTTGAGGCATGTGTGAGCTTGGTTTTCCTCAAAAGCAGAGCCTGGGACAGCTTATGTGCAGGTAGTTACTTCAGAAAGTGACCTAAGGGAATAGGCCCATGGAGACCGAGCCGAGAACTGAGGGAGTGAAGCCCACTCAAGCATGCATTGTTCAATTGGTCACACATGGGGGCAAGTGAGTGGCCTCTGAATTAGCCACCTGAGGCCCAGAAGAGGGAAATCTGTGTTCACCGGCTACCCTTCCTATCGGTCATGGGTAGTCCCTGGAGAGTTCAGTGCCTCGTACCGCCAGGTTTGCACAGGTGCTAGAGTGGCTGAGTCTGCTCTGTGGGGACCCCATGGAAGGCCAGCCAAGAAGCCCTCGGGGCAGACAAGAGGTGGTGAGGTGCGGTTGGACTACACTTGCCCCCAGCAGGTCGCTGCAGGAAGGGCTGAACAGAAGTGTGCCAAAGGAGTGAGAGATGGGAGAAAAGATGTCAGGCAGACTATTTCCCATTGCAACTCTTCAGGCATGTGTGTGTGTGTGTGTGCAGGTGTCAGAGGTGCTTGATGACACTCTGAAACTGAGAAAGTGCCAGCAGTTGGTATGTAGGTTCTAAAGTCGATCTGACCACAGCTGGGAGCAGCTAAGGTCCAGCCGCCCAGCAAGCTCTCAGACCAGGGAATCTGTGCAAAGAGCCTTCTTCCCTTTTGTGGGCACTGCCCTGCACTGTTTGGAGCTTATGGTACGTGTGCAACAGTCATTAGGAAACAAGTCCTAGGACTGTTGTCCAATCAGCAAATAGCCCTGTGGACACATGCTGGTTCTGGGGCCGGCCTTCCCGGCATGGCTGCACACTGGCGTCCAGCTGCCTTTCTGCTCAGCCCCAGAGCAGTGCCCCTTGGCTTGCCTCCCTTTCTGTTTCCTCCGGAAAATGGGGCAGATTGGAGGACGGCCTTGCTGCTCAAAGTGTGGCCCTGGAGCGGCACAGGAGCCTTAGAAAAGCCGGCCTCAGGCTGCACCCAGACCCGAAGACGCTGTGTTTGCGTCTCCACGGGGGAGCTGCAGGGCCAGTGGGCCCAGGAGCAGCTCCTGCACCTGCTTCTCATCAGAATCCCGTTTCTGAGCATGGTAGTGTGGCCCTGAAATCGGTTGTTTCTGTTGGGCTCCCTCGGTGACCCCAGCAGCAGCCGTTCACGGGGGCCTGTCTGACCATCAGCGGGATAGATGTCTCTGGGTTTTTCTACTTCTGAAATCCTGATATTTTTGCCACTGACTTTTCACAATTTTACTGTCACTCCTTTGGGTACTATGTATTACTGAGGCCTACATTTTCTTTCTTATTAACAGAAATAGTTTCTGGTTGATGTACATTCTGGTCAGGAACTTATCTTTCTTCCAACATCTAATAGATGTTCCTTTAAGTAAAGTACAGGTATTTCGCCAGGCCCTGCAAGCTCGGTGACCTCACACTTTGGAAACACTTTGATGCCTAGCATGGCGTTTTGTCTCCGCCCGGCAGCCATTTGGTGCTGGATGGATGTGTCTGAGATGCCAGGTCCTGACTTCCTAATGTTGTTGAGACATAGAACCCACAACAGCTACAGAGAGACGTCAGAGTGTCTTGCATTTGGTCTCACCAGGCCTCTTGGATGGCCCCGGCTCAGCCCTGTCCGCCTACGACACGCCTGTGCAAGCCTCAGTGGCCTTCGAGAAGGCAGCTCCTCTCCTTTTCCGGGAGCCTGGGCTGGAGCACCCTCATGAGGGCACACAATCTGCGAGGAGGGAGGCTGAAGACCTTGGGGCAGCCCTGCCATGCTGAGAGGTTACAAGATGGCAGGAGGCTCCAAACCAGAAAAAAATGTTTCCTTAGAAAGTCCTCCTGGAACAAAGCTTAACCAGCTGACTAGAAAATGCCGTGTGCAGCACTGTTTTCTCGGTCAGTGGCTTGGGGAGCTGTCTCTGGAATAGAAAGAAGGTAGGTGTTGTTTCGTACAAAGGCCGGAGCTTGTCACTCATCACCGTGAACACACTGGGGTGAGGTACCTCCCACAGGGAAGCTGGCCTTCAGCAGGGGCCCAGGAGGGCTGGGGTTTGTTTTTCTCTGAGCCAGCCTCACACAGAGGGCTCTACTCCTCCCCACCTACTCGGACGCCAGAGGCCAGGTGGCTGTGGGTGGTGACCACCACGTTCCCGGGCTGAATCAGTGGACACTTGCCCACGTCTGAGGGGGAGTGGAGAGTGGGAAGAGGGGAGCATTGTGACCATGGAGTCAACCTGGGACCAGGGATAGCCAGGGAGCCCCAAATTCCAGCGTGATGCCCCCTCACCCTACTCACTAGGGGCTCCTCAGCTTGGATTTCCCTGAGGTCTGAAAAAAAATTAGTTCTTCCAGTTTGGCCTGCAGAATGGATTTTCAGTTTCCCACTATGTCGTGCCGTCATTAGTAATAACAGAGGAAACACTGAGTGCTCACTGTGCTCATATTGCCTTATGTGCAATATGCCACGTAATACATACAGCCACACTCATTGTCTCCAGTGTCCAGAAGAGGACACTGGGGTTTACAGCGTCAGTCATTTTCTGGAACGACAGATTCGGGGTTTTGGTCTCTGTCAGCTGACTGCATCTGAGCTCAGAACCGCACCCCATACTCTGCTTGTCCCCATCCTGCATCCGCTCCGGCCGTCAGAGGCATGTCAGTTGTTGTGTGCCAGGCACTGGAGGGATTGGATACAGACACGAATCACGCGTGGACTTGTCCTTGCGCAATCCCAGGCCAACAACTCGCTGATTTGGTGCCATGTGGAGCGTTGAGGATTTTGGCGTCTGCTCTGGCAGAGGTCTCTGGCCTTTCTGATCCTGCAGTTTTCCTCGGAAAGATGGCCCTGGAGTCCCAATAGATTGATTTCATTTGCTTTGCTCTCTCTTTAATTTTGCCCTGATATGTTGCTGTTATTTACCATTCGAGCACCACCCAAAACCATTCGTCTTGCCATCATTAGGCGTTTATGAAAGGCCACAATTACGTCTCCCAGTTGGCCCACTCACATTTAAAACATCAGCAAAAAGCAAAACAATAAAACACACAGCCGCCCCTCCCCCCAGAAAGGAGTGGGCACTGCATAGCGCTCTCTTTCTGAACCCAGGGAGGTCGCCACAAAGCACTTCCCCTCTGCCCACTCTGCCCAGTGTTGGTCTTCGAAGCCTCCGCTTATTTAATTCTTTTAATCTTGCCCATAAATCAGTGGGCCTGGCTCCCAGCCTGCTGCTCCCTGGTGGTTTGTGTGGGCCCCTTTGGGCACAGTTATTCAGTCCCCGCGAGGATTAGTGTTAAGCTCTTAGCCATGTGATTGAGTCCAGAGTTATTCTTTCCATCTGTCACCCCTCAGGCCAGAGTTCTGTGTCCTTTCTCCCTCCTGCCCGGAGGTCTCTGAGAGCAAATGGTGACAACCTCCTCCCATGGACATGTGCCGGGTGACTGCTGGGCAGTCTTCCCACAGGGCATCTGAAGGGCACAGCCTGTCCTGTGACAGGTTGGGAGCTGAAAGGCCCTGAGCAGGGGGTCTCATCTGACCCCTCCCTCTTTTTGCCAAGGAGGAAACTGAACCCCTGAGAGGGGAAGCCGCCCAGTCACACAGCTGCTTTGTAACAGAGCTGGGGCCAGCTGCGCCTTAGGACCCACTTTTTGAATAAAGTATGTTTCAGAGTCTACAACCCACACAGCTTGTAAATACAGCTACGCTGCATCTGCGTTCCGCGTGTCCTCTTCCTCCTCTCGTTTGCTCTTCGCAGTTTTGCGCCTGCCATTCTGCCCTGCCCCGTTCTTTAGGAGCTGCCTAGAGTGCCCACGGGAAGAGGGCTTGGCGTCGGGTCCTGCCATCCCCCTGCTGAAGAACGAGGCAAGTCCCTGCGGCCACCGGGCCCTCAGTATTCTTGTCAATAAAATGGAAATATAATATGAATGTCCATCTCGGTATCGTGAAGTAAGACGCAAGTGGAATAAAGAAGTGTGAGTACCTTGCATTTAGATCTGTTGAGTGCTTGCTATAATGCCGCTCACGAGTCTTAGCTTATATTACAAGGAGTGTGTCTTTTAATCCTCGCAGAAATTCTATGAGTCACATAATCTGCATTTTGTAGAAACGGACCCTGGGGCTCCGTGAGGGGACACCGTCCAGGGTCACGCAGCCGGTGAAGATTAGACCCGTGTCTGCCGCTGTCCTGAACCAGTCCCCTGGGTGCTCACAGTGACGGCCTCTAATAGGCTCTTGGCAAACCAAAGGCCAAAATAACCGTGGTCAACGTATGGCATGTCCACTCTCACGGACTTCATAGGGGGAAAGGGGTGGGGCTGACGAAGACCAGCCGGGGATCCCCGTTTTCCTTAAAACTGGGAGTGAGAAGCTGATCTTCATCACGGCAGGAGCGAGGGGGCTCCTCCGCGCAGACCGCCGCGGTGCAGTTCCGAGGGGTGGCCGCGAGGTGGCGCCGGGGACACAGGTGCTGCCCTGAGGTCCCCGTACAGGAGCCACAGTTTGGTCTGGGCCTGGTGGGGGTTGGGGGTTGGGGGTGGGGGTGAGGGTGCAGGGATTTCGGCAGGTGCAGGGAAGCCACAACAGGAGGGGCAGCCCTGCAGCCGATGCCACCGGCGTTCGTGGACCTCTAGCCGCAGAGCCGGCCCTTGGCTTGGGGAAGCCAGGCGCATGTATGACCAGGTGTCTCCTTGCCCTCTAGGAGCCCACCCTCCACCTGGGGAGGTGGTGGGGGAGATGTGGGCACCGCTGCTCCCTTCAAAATGAATATAAAGAAAGCACGACAGCTTTTAACGGCCTTTAAAAAAATTTTAAACGAGTTATTCTTTACTAAGAACAAATGAGAACTTCATGCTTTCTCAGACCCTTACTCCTCTCTGGCTGCTCACCGGGGCGACCCACACGGAAGACAAAGTGCAACCTGAGAATCCTGGGCTTTAGATGAGTGTTCTAAAGACTAATAAAGAGCCCTGTCGCTAAGTACATCCCATTGTTCATAGCCCTGACCTCATCCCGGCAAGCTCTAGTCCTCAAAACACTGCCCACTCCACGCTTTTTGTATCACTTTTCTGAAATCCTCCAGAATTAACACTCCTTATCGTGCACCCTCTGAGAATGAGACATTTACCAGGCTAAGTAATAATCTGTTTATAGATCTGCCCCGCTGGACTGACAGGTCCCTGGGCAGCACCCTGCGCGGTGCCAGGCAGGCAGAACGTTCCCTTCAGGCACCTGTTCCATTTAAATGAGTTACTGGAGAGAGAATGCACAAAGGATTTTAAAGTTATCACTGAGTTCAATCCTAACAGCACCCCGTGCTCTTAGTATTACCTGCCTTATTTTACAGATGAGGCAAGGCTAGTTGCTGCAAGAGATAAACCCTGACATCTCAGTGGATTAACACACCAGAAGTTATATCTCACATCACAGTCTGGCGTGAGTCAAAAAGCTTTCTTCCACCTTGAAGCTACTTCATCCAGAATACATCTCTCCAAGACAGCTGATTTAGTCAGCCCAGGCTGCTATAACAAAATGCCGTACACTGGGTGGACATTCTTTCTCACAGGTCCGGAGAACGGGAAGTCCAAGATCAAGGTGCCAGCAGATTTGGTTCACGGTGAGGATTCTCTTCCTGGCTTGCAGATGGCCACTTTCTTGGTGTGTCCTCACATGTTGGGGCCTCACATGTTCACCTTTATGTTGGGGCACATGGGCATCCCTGACCCAGAGTCATGCCTGTTCACAATTCATTGGCCAAAACCAGCCGTGTTGCCCCAACATGAAGGCAAAGGGAGTTAAGAAGCATGGGGGTCATGTGCATATTTGGTGAGCACTATCAGATCTGCTACAGGACCACAGGGATGTGTGTTTACACTCACATCTGCACACACGCACACAGCCACATACATGGGTGTGCACACCGATGACTCATGCTCCAGCACAAGTACTAAATCTGATACAACCTACGTAGACACACAGTGCCTGCAGGGCATTATGTGTCCAAAAAGAAGGGACGTATGTAAAATAATCTGCGTGCTGCGAACTTAAAAAGGCTGCATTTCTTAAGGTTTTCCTCCCACCATTACTTCTAAGTATTATGCTTAGGACTGAAAAAAAAAAAGTAATGTTTTGTGAGAAACTGAAGAATAGCAGGTGAAAAAAAAAAAAGCAAGGATGACACAGAGAGATAATAACGAATGTTCTCCCTGTGTCTGAGGATAATAGAGGTCTGGAGACAAACCGTTCTCGGGTGGTTTACAGAGGCAGCAGTGAGACATAATCTTTGTAAGATTTAGTTTGAGCACAGAGACAATTGTTTTATTTCTTATAACTATTTTGCATATATATAGAAACGAGAGAGGCAGGGAGAGCGGGGACTCACTTACTGCTTCACTGGCTTTGTGCTGTGCGGGGGCTGTGTGGGTGTTGTTGGCTGACACCAAGGTTGAAAGCAACTTCAGACAGGTTACCCGATGACATTTTGATATTACAGAGACTGGAGGTGACACGTCTTCGTGGGAGTTAAAATATTTGGGCCAATTGTAACAATAAACATGTCTTCAAAGGAAAAAAAAAGAAAAACAGAGGTTTTAAGCCTTCATGTTGATTGACCTCTTCTTCTGCCTCTGGGGGGAAGCCTGAAGTGAGTGTCTCAGACACAAAGACATTCTTTCCCTGGTGCATTTCTGGCCCTGCTCAGGCAAGAACGAGATTCCCTGGGAGCATTGTATTTCACTCCAACAATTCAATCCAGTTTGATAAACATTCCTGGAGTGACCCTGGGGGGCTGGCACCTCTCCAGGCGCTCAGAACACACTGTTCTCGTGGCTTCTGCCTGCAGGGAGCTTGCAGTTTGGAAGGAGAGAGAACATACATGCATTAGTAACTGTAAGACAAAGAGGATGGTGGGAGATCCTGCAGAGGGGTGTGTTGTGTGTGCGTGTGTGTGTGTAGGGAGAAGTGTATGGGGAGTGATGCCGAGTCTTAGATCAGACCTCAGTGCGTGGGCAGAACTTAGCCCCCTGACCTGGGAAGAGGACAGACTAAAGACACAGGAAGAGCCGAGAGTGCAGCTGACTCAGGAAGGGAAGTCCATGGAAAGGTTAGACACTTGATTCCCTAGAGGCCATCAGAAGCCCCACATCAGCTCCAGGTTGGAAGCTGCATGTTGTAGTTGGGCCACGGCTAGTGGGAGTGGGGAAGAATGGAGGATGAGACAAGAGTTGAGAGAGGTGGGAACGGCCCCAGGGACGGGGGAGCTTGTCACTGTGGGTCTGCCCTCAGCCACCAGGCAACAGTGGCCTGGGGCAGCCGCCTGAATGAGAAGGAATCCATGATTATCATCAGTGCCCACCACCATGGTTCACTGAGTATCTACCTTGTGCCAGGAATCATACCACGTACTTTCCTCTTGGAGCCTGATTGACAGCCCAGCTCAACCCCTGGGCAAGTTTCTTGATTTCTTTAGTCAGTTTCCTTGTCTGTAAGGTTGGGCAGGTAATGACAAATCCTCACGGAGCACTTGCCACGTCAG
Source organism: Craseonycteris thonglongyai (assembly GCA_004027555.1). NCBI lineage: Eukaryota > Metazoa > Chordata > Mammalia > Chiroptera > Craseonycteridae > Craseonycteris > Craseonycteris thonglongyai. The sequence continues at coordinate 23,807 of PVKE010010193.1, read as the reverse complement.
GCAGCTGGTTTCTGAGCCTCGCTGTTAGGCACAAAGTTGTGCATGTACCACCCTGGCGGGGTGTGATGAGGGTAGATAGAGTGAGGTAATGAGGGGCAAGAAATTAGCACTTGGCACGCAGGGACTTCTCAGTGTTAGTCCCATGGATGGAAGGTTTGTGTCCGCTGTCTTCCAATCCCAAATTTCTACGTTGAGGCCCTAACACCCAATGTGATGGTATTTGGAGAGGGGCCTATAGGAGTTAGTTGGGTCAGATGAAGTCATGAGGTTGAGACCCTAAGGGTGGCTTAGCACCCTTCTGAGAAGAAGCACCAGAAGCTTGTTGGTGCCCTGTCTTCATGCTCACAGGAAGAGGAGGTCATGTGAGCACACAGAGACGGTGGCTGCCTACAAGCCAAGGGAAGAGGCCTCAGGAGGAAACCTACATTATTGGCACCTTGATTTTGGACATCTGAGCCTCCAGAGCTGTGATAAATTAGTTGCTGTTGTGTAAGCCACTCAGTGTATGGTATTTTGTGATGGTGGTCCATGTAGACTAAGACTGTTAAGTAACTGAACTTCTGAATCCCCAGGTAAGTATCATTAGACTCACTTTCTAGATGAAAATGAAGGCAAAGGGAGTTTGAGTAATGGAATCTGGGTGACATAGAACTACAAACCCTATTCCCAACCCAGGATTGGAATCAGAGGCCCTTGCACCCCAACTGTGGGCAACAACTTGATGTCACAGAAGACTGGTAACTGATTTCCAAGCGACCTGCTAGTGAACGTCAGCTCTGGTCCTCACACCTTGGGCAGCCCCTCTGCACACTGCATCAGGGCTGACCTGGAGGAATAGTGTATGGGACCAGTGCCGGTGGGTGACTTCCAATGCTCGGTCAGAAAGCCATTGCCGTCCCTGTTTTGGGCCTTGGATCACTGGCTCTGGAGGAAACCAGCTGCTATGCCAGGAGCAGACTCGTGCAGAGGAGGCCCACGGGGGTTGGACGCAGGGGAGGTCCACTGGGGGCAGACAAGGGGCAGATGCCGAGGAAGCCCACGGGGGCTGACACGGGGGTGGATGGGGTGGAAACCCATGGGGTTGGACGCGGGGGAGGCCCACTGGGGGCAGACACGGGGGCAGATGCAGCGGAGGCCCAAGGCTAATGGCCAGTACCAATTTGCCGGTCAAGTGGGCACGCTACTTTGGAATTGGATCCTCTAGTCCCAGCCAAGCCTTCAAATGCTTGCAGCCTTAATTGCTACCCAGCTGTGACTTCCTGTGGGACTCTGAGCCAGAATGGCCCAGCCAAGCTGCTCCTGAATTCTCAAACCTCAGAAACAATGACAGATCGTCAATGTTTATTGGTGTTTAAGTCTCTAGTTTTAGAGTGACTTGTTAATCAGCATTCACTAACACAGACAGGATTCAAATAGTGGAATTTCAGACATCAAGACCCTTTCTAGGGGAAGCCGGGATGGCTCAGTGGGTTGAGCGCTGCTCACTTTGCAGCACCAGGGACCGTGGATTGAATCCTGGTCCCGGCCCATGCGGAACCATATGCTGAACTGGGGAGTTCCCCCAGTTCAGGTCTCTCTCTGTCTCTGTCTCTGTATCTCTCTCTCTCTCTCTGTGTCAAAAATAAATAAATAAATAAAAATATATATTAAAAAAAAGACCCTTCCTCATGCTGCCCACTCCTGGAGTAAGGCTGCTGGTGTGTGGCCTGGGAGCATTTTTAATTCTTTTTTTTTTTTTTTAAGACTTATTTGATTGTTTTGACAGACAGAGAGAGAGAGACAGAGAGAAGAGAGAGGAGAAGGAGGCCCCAGAGCAGTCTCCATAGTTGTGCACCATCAGTTTCTGACATGGTTTCACTCCACACAGGTGGGCGGGGGCCACGCAGGGCGGGAACTGGGCTGGGGGCCTCCTGAGTGGGAAGCTCACCCTGTTGAGCCAGGGACTGAACCGGGGGAGCAAGAACCAAACTGGGGCGTCCTGCATGGGAAGCACAGCTCAGTTCAGTACATGGGTCCACACAGGCTGGGGCTTGGATTCAATCCTTGGTCCCTGGGGCTTCAAAGTGAGTGCTTAACTTGCTGAGCCATCCCGGCTTCCTTACGATATATTTTATAATTTGAGAGAAGGTGAGAGAGAGAAGGGGGAGAGTCCAGAGCAGTCTCCATAGTTGCACATCATTGGCTGTGACATGGTTTCATTCCACACAGGTAGATGTGGGGCCGCACGGGTGGGAATCAAACAGGGAGCCTCCACGTGGGAGTTGGGAACCTTTGCCACCAGGTCATCTCAGCGGTTGCCAGTTGTGCCCTAGTTCAGGGTATGGGTTTGCACGGGCCTGGGCTGGGAACCAAACACTGGACCTCCCGTTGTGAGGCAAGCACTCAGCCGCTGCGCTACCCAGCATCCCCTCCTGGGAGCACTTTAAAATCATCTTGCTGCCACTAGTGTCCATGTCGTTGCCCTCCGGCCATCCCCGGCCCTTGGTCAGCCTTGGCATTTCACACTCGGAATGCCTGGTGTCCCCAGCGTTCCTCGGTGCCTGCCTTCATCAGCGTTGTCCGCTGGTGGCGTTCTGCCTCGGCCCCACGCCCACGGGCTGGGTAAGCAGACGGTTTTCCTCCGGAGTCCCTTCAGAGTCTCAGTCGTAGGCTGTGACTGTTTCGGAGTAAAGGACAGAAGGAAAGAGGTGGGGTTTCTGTGTGGGCTCAGAGGGCAGGGCTGCACGTGTGGAAACGTTTTAAAACATCTTACAAGAGAAATAGGCTTGTATTGTTCCTAAGGTTCCTGAGCAATGGGACGGCTTGAGATAGCAAGGGCCTTGGAGGCAGGGACGGTGTGACTTTTCTCTCCCACTCAGCAATGCGCACTGTCAGGCATGGTGGTGAGCACTGGAGACAGACAAAATCCCTCCCCTCAGCGCGCTTACATTCGGGTTGGGGAGGGAGCCAGTAACCTCAGTCCGTGACGTATGTTCACTTGAGGGATAGCGAGAGGAACCGCGGGGAAGACAGAAGAGGGCGGGGAGAGCCAGGTCCCGCCACGCTGCGGGTCTAGGCAGCGGGTCAGGAAGACATCTGCGTGGAGGCCTGAGGCGGAGGGCTGTGTTCCGAGACTCCAAAGGGGAAGAAAGTTCTAGCAGTGGAGCAGTCAGCACAGAGGCCCTGAGGTGGGAGAAGCCAGGAATTTTTAAGAGGCAAAAAGCCCTTGTGCCTGGAGCAGCGGGAATAGTGCATGGGCAGTGGGGGCTGCGTCACGGGTGGGGGCAGGAGGGGTACTTCGGGTCTCACTTTAAGGGGCCTGGGGAGTCGTGGTTGGGTCTTTTATGGCAGTGTGAACCCTGCCTTTGTCTCCTTTCCTCTGATGTCCCCTGGCAGACGGGGATAGGGATGTAAAGCTCCAGTCCACACCTGCTCACGCAAGGCCTCTAGCCCTCCCCTCACACGGGGGCCTCGGGAGTATTTACACACTAAGCCCTGGGCAAGGGCGGCAGGTGCACAGTTCTGTCCTGCTCCAGTCCCGGACAAGCACCTTCGAGGAGCCACTTGGAGCAGCACCACTGCTGCCTGGCAGCGGGAGCCCCACATGGGAGCGCCAGGGCAGGCGCTCCTCAGTCCACGCTCCCAAGAACTGGGGAGCTGCAGGTTCTAGGCTGACGTGGCAACGAGACCATCCCCCCCGCCTGTGCCACCTTTGGCAACTCTGCACAAGCGGAGCTGCTGTGGGACCCAAGTCACCTAGTCCCTCCACCAAGCAGCAGCCTCGGGGATTGGCTGTCACCTGAGTGCTCACACCCAGGAGCCAGGACCCGCCCTGCTCCCTCTAGCCCTTCTCTCACCCAACATGAACTTCACACTCTCTTTTTTTCTAAGATTTATTTTATTGTTGGAGAGAAGATCAGAGGGAGAGAGAGAAGGAAGGAGGGCCCAGAGCAGTCTCCACAGTTGTACATCATTAGTTGTGACATGGTTTCATTCCACGCAGGTGGATGTGGGGCTGTGTGGGGCAGGAACCGAACCAGGGGCCTCCCACATGGAAGGTGAGAGCCTTCACCACTGAGCCATCTTGACGGTTACTACCATGTTTCCCCGAAAGTAAGACATCCCCCGAAAATAAGACCTACTTACAGTTTTGCCTCTCACTGAAATACGTATAAGGCATCCCCCGAAAATAAGACCTAGTGCGTCTTTGGGAGCAAAAATTAATATAAGACACTGTCTTATTTTCGGGGAAACAGGGTAAGACACTGTCTTATTTTTGGGGAAACAGGGTAAGACACTGTCTTATTTTTGGGGAAACAGGGTAAGACACTGTCTTATTTTCGGGGAAACAGGGTAGTCGTTCAGCATGTGGGTTTGCATGGGCCAGGGCCAGGAATTGAACCCCGGACCTCGTGATTGCAAGGCAAGTGCTCCACTGCTGAGCTATCCCAGCATCCCCACTCTTCTTTTTTGATACAAAAAGATCCAATTCTGGTGGGGATGCGAAGTGGTGGAGGGCTGTAGCTTTGTCTGAGGGCCCAGGGCCAGCCGGCCCAATGCCCTGGGATGCTTGCACTGGGCCCCTGGCATTGCCATGCCTAGAAACCTACCCACTCTCTTCTCTTCTGGTCCCATTTCGTGTCCCTGTGACTGCTTTGCAGCTCCCGGAAGGTGGCTACTGGGTCTTACTCTTTTCTCTAAGCCTTCCTTGTTTCTTAGCATCTATGAGCGTTTTTGCCCGTGGTGGACCTTCAATTTAATATTTAATGTCCGCGTCACGTAGTTGGTACTTGCTGACTTCTGCATATAGCCTGAGACAAATTTTGTCTGAGAATCTTAGGTGTTCTCTTTGTGTGCTTGTGATTTGCATATACACAGGCTTTGTGCGTGCTGACAATAGTCTCCTAAGCAGTTTTCAAGCTGGGCTGTTACCCTTGCAGCTGTGACATGCTCTCCTTGCCATTGTCGTCTTCTTTGTTCCTTGGACCTCATCTGACATAAATCTTCAAGCCCTCCACCTCTCCCTGAGCTGGTCTCTGACTCAGAAGCCCCATTCTGGAGAATGAACAGGCTGTCCCTAGCCTCCCACCTCCGCCTTCCACAACCCAGCATATTCTCCAATGAGCCTTTACTGCAGTGACCAGTCAGGCTTTAGTCCTGGGCTGGCGACGTTATTAAAAACAGATTTAGTAATGCTCCAAGCAGTGAGCCTGCCTGTCCAGTCATCGTAGTCATAAAACTAACGGGGGCCCGCAGGGGTCAGCTAATCTCTGCTTTTAGGCACGACTACACCTACATCATTCCAGAGAGATGGAATGAGCTTTTATTTGTTGTTATTTTTTAAAGACCTCCAGAAAGAGCTCAGCCTCGGTCCCTCGGCCGTGTTGAGCTGTGTGCGCATGATGTGCACACTGCAGGGCTCCTGTGACGATTTCTGTCGCCCTTCTGCAGGTGCGGGGTCTGAGACACAGCAGCGGAGGCATGCAACACGGCGGGAGCAGCGCGCCTGGTGAGGCGGCTGCACACTTCGGGGCCTGGATGCAAGTCCACCCGCCCCTGGCTTGCTCTGTGAACTAAGACAAGGTTGATTCATCTCGCTGAGCCTCAGTTCCCTCCCCGGTGACGGGGGCGGGGGGAATCATCACGGTTACTTTGCACGTGGGGAGGCTTGGCGATAATATATGTAAAGGGCCTCATTCGTAGTTAATGGCTCCATAAATGCCTGCTGTCCTTGGGGAGAGAGGAAGATGTCACCTGGGAGAGGAAATGGAAACATTTGAACTTGAGAATCTCCTGAGAACAGGATGTGCGGTCTGAGTGGGAGCACGTCCTCTGGGGCGACCCCTCCGGGAGCCTCCCTGCTCACTGCCAGAGGCTCCTGGGGAACCCCCAGGGCTGCCCACGCTTCCGCTGCTGGGCCGCAGGGCGTTTGCACGCTGGATGTGTCGGGCTGCCTGGCCAGTGCATCCAGCCCCCAGGCCGCGGCGAGCGGGGACACACATCCACCGGTTCTGCGGAGAGTCACCCGGTGATCCACTTGATGAGAAGCAACTTGTCCCTGGGCTGTTGGTTTCCATGGTAGCACAGGGAAGAGCAACCAAGCAACCAGGCAGTTATGCTTAAAAAAAGAATCGCGTGATTTGGGAAGCTATCGATTGTCATAGCTCTGTGTGTGCGGAATACAGAGACTCATTTACGTCAGAAATATTTACTGAGCATCAACCACATACCAGTGGGATACATCAGTGAGCATAACAGACCTGTTCTTCAATAGTTTATGTTGTGGCAGGTGGGGGTGGAGAAGCGGATCGTGAACAATGAACATAAGAAATATATAAACTGAATAGCCTTTTAGGAGGTGCTCCATTGTATGGAGAGCAGGAGAAAGGAGAGAAACAGGTAGTGGAGACTGTGTGCTGCGTGGAGGTGGGGTGGTCAGTGTAGGCCTCCTTGAGAAGGTGACGTTTGAGCAAAGACTTAGAAAAGTTTCAGGAATTAGTCTGGCTGGGAGAACAGCACATGCAAAGGCCCTGAGGCAGGAATGTATCTGGTGTGTTCAAGGAACAGGGAGGAAGTAGTGAGGCTGGAGAGGAGGGGGCCTTCAGGGCAGAAGTTGTGAAGATCTGATCACATCAGGTCATTTGACTTGTGCTTTCCTACCACATGACCAGTTAGAAGGTTATAGCAATAATCCAGTAAGAGATGACGCTGGTAGCAGCGGAGATAGAGATGAGTCTAAGGAAAATTCTGCTCAACAAGGAGTTGCAAGTGAATACCAGCAATCAGATGAATATGCAGATGACTGCAACTCAAAGTGCAATAAGCTAAGAGTTGCATTGAAAAAAAAATGTAGAAGAGATTCTAAGGAAAGAGAGGCATATACATGTAGCTGATAAAATCATAAAAGTCTTCAAGTGTTAGAGATGGGTTTTGAAGGATGGATAGATTCCATCAGGGAGCAAAGTGTGGGGGGCAGTTAGCACAGGGCAAAGCATGAAGGTGGGAAAGGCAGGGAAAGAATTGGGCTTCTCTGTCCCCATCCTGACTCTCCAGCCTTAGCCCATGGTGCACACGGGAACCCACGGGAGCAGACACATGGGGCAAAGTAGGGGGGAAGCCAGGGCAGCATTTCAGGTGGGAGGTACGGACCTTGAACAAGTGCGGCAGCTCAGGGGCTGGGCAAAAGCGGACACGTGGGTGGAGTGCTAGGGAGAGGGGTCATATGTGACTGGCTGTCAGCCCAGGGAGGAGCTGGCGATGGCCCTGAGGCCTGCCTGGGTGAGGGAGCACAGGGGTGCCACCGAGAGAAGAAGTTTGGTGGCAAGTGGAGAAAAGCCGAGAGGAGAAAGGCATTGCCTTTGGACACACTGCAAGTTTGATGCCCGAGGGGCAGTGGTCAAGCAGGGGTTGGAAATGTTGGTCAAGGTGTAGGGGCCATGCTCTGCGCTCTGTTGATAGCCACCCATTTGTTCATTGGTGCAAATCAGTAAGAGAACCAGTGGGAAGACAGTAGGATTAAGCTTGGAAAAGGGATAGGAGCCAAGTGAAGCCAAACGGTGGTCCTATGGCCAAGGTCAGGCTTCTGGCAAGCTTTGTGAGTTGTTGCGTCCAACTACAAGATGTTGCACACCATCCGTGCTGATGGCAAATGAAAACCCTTAAATTGCCCTGTGTCCCAGACTCAGTGTTCTGGAAGGAAGCCTCCGCTTTCAGGGTTTGGGGACAGGGAGTCTTACCTTTTCGACTCTCATAGCAGAAGTGTGGTGGGTGGTGGGCAGGTGGGGTGAGGGGCAGTTCTGTATCCTAGCAAGGTTCGAACTATGAAGGTTCCCCAAACATAGCAGGGGCCCACCTGCTGGAAGCCTAAAGAGACAAAAGTCCCTGAGTTAATTTGCTAGGGCTGTTGTAACGCAAGTACCACTAACTGGGGGGCATCAACCAGAAGTGTATTCTCACAATTCCAGCCTCCAGAGGTCCTGAGATCAAGGCGTGGTGGCTGCTGAAGGCTGGGAGGGAGAGTCTGTTCCAGGCCTCTCTCCCGGCTTCTGGGAACCTCTCTCCTTGGCTGGTGGATGGCCCTCTTCTCCCTGTGTCTTCACATTGTCATCCTTCTGTGCAGCATCTCATTGCATCCAAATTTCCCGTTTTTATTAGGACACTCATCATATTGGATCAGGGCCCACCCTAATGACCTCATTTTTAATTTGATTATCTGTAATGGCCCTATTTCCAAACAAGTTCCCATTCTGAGGTAGTAAGAATTAGGACTTCCATATCTTTTGAGGGGACGCAATTCAGCCCCGGACAGTCCCCTACCATAACACGTTGGTTTGTTTTCTTTTTTTAAAGCTTTGCTTCCTTTCAAGAACATACCGGTAATCATTTTCACCCTGACAGTTTAAAAAAAGATATTTGTGAAATTGTCAATTTTTAAATTATGAAAATTAAATAAACCTGCTTTGCTATTTCAATCATTTATATAAATCAGTTAACAAGCTTCAGTTTGCTCTCAGCGATTTCTGTTACTTGATTGTCGATCCAACGCTCTGCTTGCACAGTATCCTGGCCATGGGAAAAATATTTTTTTCATTATTAACTTTATTATTGTGGTGCAAAAATTAGGAGAGTGAGGCTGTTCTCATTGCTTTTGGACAGAGAAAATGTGTTCAGTATGTGGGCTGTGTGAGGGAAACAAATACCAATTTGTAGCAAAAACTTGTCACCTCTGGCCCACCCAGGAATGGCTGGTTCACCAGTCAGACCTTTTCTCCAAACATATTTGACACCCTGTGGTTTTAGAAAAGGATTTAGGGATGCCGGGATAGCTTAGCCATTGAGCGCTTGCTTCCCAACCATGAGGTCAGGGGATCGAGTCCCAACTCCAGTGAGTGCAAACCTATATGCTGAGCTGCAGCGCAACTGGTACTCACTGAGCTCCCCTCCCATGCGGGAGGCCCCTAGTTCAGTTCCCGCCCCTCATGGCCCCTCATCCACCTGTGTGCAATGCAACCATGTCACAACTAATGATGTACAACTACAAAGACTGCTCTGGGCCCTCCCCCTTCTCGTTCTCCTCTCAAAACAATAAAATAAATCTGAAAAAATAAAATAAAAGGAGTTAAAGTCGCACATGTGTTGTCAGGGCCGATGTTTGGGGCCCGTCCGCTGAGTCCCCTGGGATGAGCCTTTTCTATCCTGTCACTTTGAGCCTTTGTGTGGACTCCGCTGTCTCTGCACACAGTTCTGAAGGAGAGCATGACGGGTAAGAGGGGGTCTCAAGGCCCCCCTTTCCACAGCCCTTCATGTTTGTGCACCTCCTCTTTCTCTTCCGTCTTTTCTCTGAGCACCTGCAGGCCAGAAATAACTCGCTCTACTTTATAAACAGGAAAACAAACACCCAGCAATTCGTCTCCCTCTAAATAGGGCTCTAGAAAAAGGAATTTGGGAATTTACCCAGCAGACCCCCGCCCCCCAATAAACCGGCCCTCCACAAAAGGAAAGAAAATAGAAACATGGAAAAAACCCATCATTTTCCAGTGTTCTTTGGAGGGGCCTCTGTCCAGAGGTCCAAGGAAGCCCCCGGCCTGTGCCGAGAGCAGTGGCACCGAGGAAGCAGGAAACGCCAGGAATCTATTTTTATTTGGTGCTGTCTTTCCCTGGTTTCCGTGGAAAATGAGTCCGGATTCCACAAAACGCCTTTGTGAACAACAAATCTGGGCGGAGGCAGCGCCAGGGCTGGCGCCCCCGGCTGTGGTTTGGCCCCAGCTCCCAGGGCAGAGACCTTGGCGGGCTGGGCCCCGGCGGCAGGAAGCAGGTGGTTTGCTTGTGAGAAGGGTCGGGGGCGCCGACCGGCCTGGACCAGGGCCGGGGTGTCCCTGCTCTTGTCCTGGAGACCTCCCTTCCCACGGCAGGTGGCCTGGCTCCACAGTCTGCAAGGACGCTGATGCCCAAGCCCTCCAGAAGGCGGCGAACTAGCCGAGCCTCGGGGTGTGGTGGGAGCCTGTTGTCCTGACGAGACACCTGCCCCACCAGTCCACCTCTCCGGTGCCAGGTCACCTGCGCAGATCTGCACTGCCTGCTGGATGGATCATGGAGGCTGAGGAGTTTAAAAGCTCCTTCGTTTTGCTCTGCTTTGTTTTGCTGTGGAGTTCTCTGCTTTTCACCTGTGTGGCTGGGGTGACGGGCCTTTCGCTCTGCACTGCGGTTTCACCCAGTCCCCCCCCCCACCACCCCCTCCCCCCCAGCTCCCCTCTTCATGTCCTCTCTCACTCAGCAGGCGCCTGCCCTAAATGACCTTGTATCAGGATTATTACATTTTAAAAAGTTGGGATGCACATTGAGAGTAAGCCTAGGATCAGCCGGGGGCTTCTGGTCATTTTCATGCCCCCACCCCCCCACCCTCTTCTTCTGACTCCCGTGTAGAGACCCTCAGTGAATGGTTCTGCACTACAATTTGAATACCCGACAGAGCGCCCTCCCCGTTTTCATGAAGCGTTTCTCAAATGGGCTCATTCTTTCCCTTTACAAGCTAGCAGCCCCATCTCAGTAACTACTGACTTTTGGAAAGCCACTGAGCGTGGTGAAAATCGGCTCTTCTGGTGACCAGAAACGGTTGGCTCCAGCCAGCTGGAGAAGGGGTTGGCTGTGACTGTGAGCATGGCTGCGAGATAGGGAGGTGAGCTTCACACACCTGGCCTGGCAGTCACCGCAGCTCTCCTCCGAGTCTGCTTCTCTTGCAGGATTGGCTCACTTCCCTGGCCTCTGCCGATAGATTTGACTCCTGGCTTTTACTGTCCTGGTTCCTTCTGCGCTATAACTTCCATTTGCTGCCAACCGTGGCTTGCTCGTGGCTCTTAGCTGTCTCCTTCTACCTTCACACCTCTCTAAGGAGCCATTCAGCTTCAGCTCCCAGTCCTAACTCCTCCACTCTCCCTGCCTCCCCATTCAGGTTCTGGAGAGCACAGCTCTGCTTGGCCCAGCGCATCCTGCTCTGGGCGACGCTTTGATGCCTGAAGCCATCTCACGGTCCAGCCTTCGGCCCTGCTACCCTTGGACATTTCTGATAGGATGTGATATGCCACAAACACAAACCTCGAATTCAGCTATCGTTTCTTGAACATTTATTACGCCCTCTAATATCAACAGTGAATGACTGAGAATGACACAGGGCAACGTCACTGAATTCTTACAGGTGAGTTTTTGAAGACACTGAGGCTGTCCTCAGCCCCCTACCCAACACGAAACGAATGCCGTCATTTACGTCCCTAATCAAGCCCAAGCTCTGAGTCTAGTGAGAGCTGTCTGCTCAGTCGGCCTTTCTTGTCCTAGCCGCTGCCGTCGTTTTCATCTGATCCACGGTACCGACATTTCCCGAGCTTACTCTGAGCTGTTCCACTTTTCTTTTGTTCCTGGGCTTCTTCCAGGTCCAAATTCTGCATGTGTAATACTTCAAAGACCAGCTCAATTCCTGTCTTTATTCATGTCCTACGGCTGCCACAGAGAAGTACTACAAACTTGGTGGCTTAAAACTTCAACAGAAATTCATTTTCTCAGTTCTAGCGGCCGAAAGTCTGCAGTCAGGTGTCAGCGGGGCTGCCCTCGCTCCTCAGGCCCTAGGGGAGGCGCTGTGGGTCAACTCCTCCAGTTCTGGTGCCTCCAGGCCTTGCTGGGCTCATGGCTTCGACTTCGATCTCTGTCTCCGCGTTCATGTGGCTATCTCTTCTGCATGTTTGTGTCTTTTCCTCTCCTGTCTCTTAGAAGGGCACTTGTCATTGGATTTCAGGGCCACCAGGCAGTCCAGGACACTATCATCTCAAGATCCTTAACTTAATTGCATTTGCAAAATCCTTTCCCCAAATTAGGTCACATTTGTAAGTTCTGGGGATTAGGAGGTGGACCTATCTTTTGGGGAAGCCACCATTTAATTCACTACAATCGCTAATTTCCTTGAAGACTGTCCCCTAGCCAAAGGTGACTTCTCTCCTCTGGGCTCCCATGCCCTTTATTGAAGCCTTTTAAGGCACCTCTGATGTTTTATTGTGCAGTGTATGTATTTGGGTACTATAGTAAGTGTGGGTTGCAGAGTTAGAAGTCCTAGGTTCACAACCCAGCTCTGTCACTTGCCAGCTGAATGGCACTGGTCAAGTCACTTAACTCCTCTTGCCAGGGCCAGAATACAGTAAGGAGCCACAAAGTTTAAGACGGCGCTCACTCTCAGGGCCCTACAAGTGCCAGGATCAGCCCTCTCACCACCGAAAGTGAGACTTTCGCAAACTTCCTTAAATTTTGTGCCTTAGGCACCCCTCCTGCCTTACCTTAGCCCGAACCCTGCCTTTTACTCTGTTTTTTAAATCTTTGAAGTCGGGATCATGACCTCCCGGCAGAGAATTGTCTGGATTAAACAAGTAGCACAAGGAAAAGACTTAGCGCGATGCCTGGGTGACAATAAGGGTTCCGTGAGCGGAAGCTGTTGTCTCTGAGCAGACAGTAAGTTCCCGAAGAGCTGGTCTTCACGTCTAGTTCATTCTTATTTTCTGAGTAACTCTGAACACATTACATTGAAAACAGTATGTGACCAATTATGTTTGAGTGAATTAATGAACATGTGCTAAGTTTGAGGCATGTGGTAATTGGGTTAGTGGTCTATAATCAGGCAAAGCATTCAAGCTTCAAGGCCCTGGATCAACAGTTCTTGAGTTGATTCATTTCCTTGGTTATGTTTCATGTTTAGAGGGTTTAGGTGAGGTGCTCTGGATGGAAGGAGTGGAGCCCAAGCCGCAGTAAATTGCTGAACTTGGTTTTCAAATTAGAACCATGAAGGAAAAGCCTTCAAAAGCGGGGTGCGTGCACAGTGGGATTAGCTTGCATCTGGAGAGCAGCAGCTCGAATGTGCGAAGTGGCTTTGGTCCATGCGTGCTGGTCCCATCACGGACGGCTAGGCTCCTTCTTGGCTACGCACTTGCCAGCTCCCTGGGAAGGAGATTTTTTCCTAGAACTCAGAGACTATCTTGCATCTTGCCTGGAACTCCGCAAAACTCTTGGCAGCATCTGGCCCAGCTGGGTACACCCCAAAACACCACATTTATTTGATATTGGGATTGGTATTTCTCTTTAACATTGTGGTCGGAACTCATTAACTCCAAATAAGGACCAACACTGAAGGAGGAGTTTCCTCCTTTTCTAGCAAGATAAATGTTTCCTTGAACAGGCCACAGGTCTGTAACTGATTTGCTCTCCTGGAATAGGACAGCATGTTGTGTGGGACCCGGAGGCTGGTGAGAAAGGGGACAGACTGAAAAATTCCTGTGTGGAAAGGTTACCACAATTGCTAAAATGCTACATTTAACAGCCCAAGACTGGTCTATATTTGCATGGAAACCTTGTATGGGTGGAATTTTATTTCATTTTTTTACTTCAATATGACCGTAATAAGAGCCAGTCTATTGATGAGTCTAACCATTAGAAGCAATGCCTAAATTCCCTACACAATCATGTTGGGTTCAATTTTGAGATCTTGGTCCTAAAAGTTCAAAATGTGTGTTTATCTAGCAACCTCACTAAAAGACTCATATTTGCTGGTGCCAGACATGTGCGTTAAGTTTGAAGTTAGTTGCCCGGTTCAAGGACTCTACCTCTATAACCACCCACAGAATTTAAGCAAAGCAGTCTGGAAGGGTGTTGGGTTCACTTTAGTAACTGCTATATTTATGTCCATAATATCACTATTAAATTGGCAAGTACAAAGCAGCCTTCAGTGTGGCCGAGTGTGTATAGTCACCATTCCTGGATGAGCTGTGTGCTTGGAAACAAGAAGCAGAAAAAGGGCTCTTGGCTTCAGGAATCTGGCTCAATATTTTTATCCATTGAGTCATGTCCACTGTTGCACCTGCTTCTTTTGGCCAAACTTGCACATTATCACCATTACTCTTCAATAGCACTAAATTGCACTAGTCTATGAAATCTGTTTTTTTCCTTTCTTTCTCTGCCATGAAATAGAATCACCAGGAGCTTGTGGGGATGAGATTGATGGGGGGTGGGTGGGGTGTCATTTGAAAAGTACCTTGAGTCACTGCTTTAGAAGTCCCCCCCCCCCACCACCACCAAGTAATTCTGGTAATGAAAATATTATAGTTATAGAGCAAGCAAACATTTAATTTGAAAACAATCAGATGGTAAAAATCTCAGCTTATTTCTAAAGCTATTACCAACTTGGAGTGTGGGATTAGAGTCTTTTCCCTCAAAAGAGAGAAACTTTGGCACCAGAAATGAACTCACTGTTGCAATTTGTATCTTATATAAGCATAAAGATCCTAATGCAAATAACAAGAGATGGTTCCACACTCCCATAGGATTTAGTTGGTCATGAACCATGAAGTGTCACTTTTTAAGCTCTTGAGTGTTCAGGGAACAAGGAAGAGGCTGCATGGTAAGGGCATGGGAGTCTAGACCAGGGGCTGGCAAACTACAGGACTGGCCACCTGCTTTTGTAAATAAAGTTTTACTGGCACACAGCTATGCTCAATCGTTTACATATTGTCTATGGCTGCTTTCATGCTACAATGGCAGGGTGAGGTAGTTGAGACAGACACTGTATGGCCAACAAACCCCAAAACATTTTCTCTCTGGGTCTTTAAAGGAAAAGTTTGCAGACTCCTGGTCTAGACAAATAGTCAGATGAGTCAAGTGTTGGCTAAAGGTCCCCAACTCACGATGCCAAGAGAAGGACTGGGTTGGCTTTGATTGTTGTCATGCACTGTGTAATTTTAAAAAATCTTTACAAGCCAGCACAACTAAAATTCCTGTTCACCTTATTTTGGAGCAGCAATCTGGAAAGTAAAATTAGGTCTGAATACAGTTTATATGTTACCTGGACTTTTAAAGTATTTTTAGATTGCTTAAATGTGTGTAAGTCAATGTCGCTTCTCAAAACTTTTAAAAAGATGCAAATGTTGGTGATTGCTAAAGTATTGGTATTATATTATTCTTGTGTCTGTGCAAAATTCTACAATGCTCAAAACCATGTGCTTGCTGTAGCTATAAATATAGTCCTACTTCAAGTAAAACTCTTCAGTCGAATTATTTTCCCAATCTTTGAAACCAGTGTTAAAAGTCACCAGAAATCTGTAGTTTGAGACACCAAACATTTCTTGGCTGGGACTTCCAGTACCAACATATTGGACCAATTCTATAAAACATGCCATAAATTATATGACTGCTTTATTTGAATTAATGGAACACTTTCCACAATGACAGGCATTGTTACCAGGAGTTCAAAAGCCAGACATAGGCTCTAGGTTATTTATTATTCATATATTCGAGATGGATTCGAATCTTTGCCTCTGTGGCCTGGTTTGGTTGGTCTGGTCAGGAGTGCAGGTTATGATAAAGAACAAAGCTAAAAGACCAGAAGCAGTTAAGATTACAGTCTTAATAGGTCCGAGTTAGACAACCTACATAAATGCATGATTATTGGCTGGGACAGTCGTGTACTGACATGTCAGAAGTGATCTGAAGGTTCTGAGATGTCCTCAAGGATAGGGCTTATTATTTGATGTTGGTTACAATGAAGGCTAACTCTTTTCTTCTCATTTTAATATTGGGTAGATCATAAGTAACAGATATGACTATGCATTCTACCTGCAAATGTTATTTTAGTAAAGATGTGATGAATTACAGCAGAAAAGCCATTCAGTATACAGGAGCACTGGGGTTCCTCTCTAAATTCAGGTTGGACTACCTGGGTGTGTGTTAGGTCTGAGAGATCAACGGCTGGTGTCTAGTTCTCTAATCATACCTGTTCTTTTACCTAGGTGAATTTATAAACCTAGACATAATGACTTAGAAAAGAAACAGTGTGTTCATAAAAAATATCACTATGAATTTAAATGATTTTTGAGACCTGTGCTAAGAGTTAAAACATATAAATCCATTTGATAAATTATGAGCTAAACAAATGAAGGTGTAGGATATGAAGTTTTTCCCTTCAGATTCAAGTATAATAGGGTCATATAGCTAAAGAAAATGTCACCATTCTATATTTTTATTTAAAAAATTCATCCTAATTCTTAAAATTTTCCTTGCTTAAGTAGTCCACTAGTCTAGGTCTTTTAGTTTTGGTATATCCCAGCACAGAATGCCACTTGCAAATTCTCATTTTAAAGACACCTTTAATTTTTAAAAGATGGTTCTAATAGGGCTAGTTTTCAGAAAAGATGACTCACCATTCTTATTTAGGAATACAAAGGTGAGCTCTTTATGTGGGAGGTTCATAAAAGGTGGCTTTTAAAAAAATGAATGCTCAAACTATTGGGTCAGGAGTAAGGTTGTGGGGTAAAGTGTCTCTTTAAAGCAAAGCAACTGACACTACAAGTTGTGTGGGAAAAGCAGCCTATGTGATCTACAGCCAAATCGTGGGGGCACATTCCTGTGTGACACTCCTGCTTGGGAAGCCAGGTCCTAATTAAGATCTAGCTGGCTACATGGTCACCAGGGAGAGGCCCCTGGTGTGGGGGACACTTCAAATTACATCCCATGAAAACATTAGACTGTCAAGGCTTGGGAAGGCCCAGAGTGCCCATAGAAATGGAGGTGGGGTAAAGGACTGGAACTAATGCTAGCACATGTCAGCGATAAATCGCTGCTGACACAAATTGAACATGTGCAATTTTTAAAAAAGGTGGTATCGAATAACAGGCCAACTCCCATCCCTCTCGGCATTTCAGAGCTCTTTCTTCTCTCCACTTTGGCTCTTTGTTGAGTCACTTCCATCAGGCAAAGTTCCATAGGATAAGCCATTTGAATCTGGCTGCATTTTATCCAACATTTGTTTCCCTGTGGAGATAATAATCACAAAAAATCTTTTGAGCTTTTACAGAAGAATAAGTCTTAATAATTTCTCCTCTATCTAGGCCACATTTTGTTCCCATTTTTTATACTATGTGGTCACCCTCTAAACAGAACAGATAATGTCAAGGAAGAAAAAGCCCTTGGAACTCCGTGTCCCTTGAAATGTGATCATGCACTCTGTGTGCGAGGGCAGACTCTGCATCCCACACGGTCTACCATGCCAGGTACAGAAATCAGGTTGGATCTATCGGGAAATTAACACAAAGCATTCGCTCATCTCCGAAGCTTGTTCCCCAGGGTTCTGTCACCTTTTCCATGCTTAGTCTAACACATCAGCAGCACAGAAAAACAGTCTTTAATAGTGGCGTTTAACCCATTTCCCATTTAGAAAGAAAAAGTTCAGCTTGCTGCCGCATTCATTTAAAGATTTATTTTATTGATTTTGATAGAGAGAAACAGAGACAGAGAGAGACAGAGAGAAGAGGGCGGGCCCAGAGCAGTCTCCATAGTTGACATCATTAGTTTTCCACATAGTTTCACTCCACAGGTGGGCACAGGGCTTCGCAGGGCAGGAAATGGGCCGGGAGCCTCCCACATAGGTCCCGGCAAGAACTGAACTTGGGGCACACCCCAGTTCAGCATGTGGGTCTGCATGGGCTGGGATT
This sequence comes from Craseonycteris thonglongyai, assembly GCA_004027555.1. Classification (NCBI taxonomy): domain Eukaryota; kingdom Metazoa; phylum Chordata; class Mammalia; order Chiroptera; family Craseonycteridae; genus Craseonycteris; species Craseonycteris thonglongyai. The sequence goes on along the minus strand of PVKE010010193.1, from coordinate 6,318 downwards.
CAAACCTGGGTCCCAGGGGCCTCAAAGTGAGTGCTTAACCCACTGAGCCATCCCAGCTTTCCCAGCTGCCGCATTCATTTAATTTTACATAAACATGGTTTTCAATGTGAAAATAAAATATAAAAACCGTTCTTGGAGTTATTTCTTTCTTTCTTTCTTTCTTTTTAAATTCCAATGGGTTTTTAAAAATATTTTTATTTTTGACAGAGAGAGAGATACAGAGACAGAGACAGAGAGAGAACTGAACTGGGGGAGCTCCCAGCTCAGCACATGGTTCCGCACAGGCCGGGGCCGGGATTCGATCCCTGGTCCCCAGCGCTGCAAAGCGAGTGCTCAACCCACTGAGCCATCCCGGCTTCCCCTGGAGTTATTTCTAAACAGAACTTGTCTCTGATCTTAATGTAACAGAAATGTATACAATGATCAGTATTTAATAGTATATTTTTGTATGGTAAATTTAAAAGCATGAAACTTTAGGGGTAAAGTTAAGGGCATAATCTGCGAGTTATCTCAGGGTAAACACTGTAGCCACAGTGCCACTGGTGAGTATTCTCAGGGCCAATAAGAACAGAGTTAAAGCTGTTACTGCTCCTATGTATGAGGCTTTGTGAAAAGAAAAATAGCATTAAAAGTAAGTAGACTTTATTTCCTAGCAAAGAACCTCTAACTACACATCATCTATAAATGCATATTCTTGCCACAGATTCCAATTCTTTCACTGAATGTTCTGAGTGGATTAAATGGCTCAAATGCAAAAGGAAACAGAATTCTGAGGGCCATATTTTCTCAGTGGCAGGGATGAGGCTTTAACGGTTTTTGCTTCAAAGGGTTAGTCCCAACAAAACGGTGGAGAAACTTGTGAAAACATCACTAATGCTGTCTAGAAATTTGTAGGTCACCCCAGGTCCTTAGCAAAGCTGCAGATTCTTGGGGGTGGTGAGCAAGGGAGGAGGGGAGGACACAGCAGACTGTTTCCTTTGTTCTGTTGTCCACATGACAAAAGCCAGTTGTTCTCAGTGAGAGTGGAGAACTGGAAAGACAACTCAAGTTAAATGGATCAGGATGAAAGAGGTAAGAGGGAGGGGAAGCTACTAATGTTCAGGGGTCTGGGAACAATGTCACTTACTCCTTAACCCACAGTGCTCCAGCCGATTCTTAGCAGCTTAACCTCTCTGTCTTTAAATATTCCCTCAAATGCCCTCCAAGCAGCAGGGTAGCCATTCCCTACTCTTTTCTACTCTTTGCCAATTTAAGGGAAGTCAAAGAGGAAATTTGCAACATCACTCAAATCAAGAAAACAGGCCAGTTCTTTTATGTCCTCAGTGTTCTGTGCAAACTCGACATTCAAATAAGTGATTATTAACATTTATAGTTAAAATATTGCCTCTGGTATCATTAAATGTACTTTTTTTTTTGAGGATAAGAATTACATTTTATACTAACACCCCAAATAATACCAGAAATTATTAATTTATGAGTGTAAAAATTTTGTGTTACAAATGACAGAATATATAGTTTTACCAGGAATATTTCCAAAATCAATGTAAGACTGTGGCAGATGTTCCTTTTCTCGATTTCTTGTGATCAAAAACACACCAAGGAATGACAGAAAACACCTGTAAGCATAATATTAATAAAGAACATGAAAACACTGAAACAACTCATGGTATTAAATAACTGAGCTCCATATTCTATATGATGACATAAATTCCATTGGTTTTACTCTTCCTGCTTCTCATGGTAAGCCGCCTAAAACTTGTCTTAATTGCTGCAGCCAATAATATTTGTCCCCAGAACCAAGACCTGGGCAGCTTCCAATAATTCTCTGCCCCAGATTTTTACCATCTGGAGGCTAATTCAGGCTCTAAACTCTTTGGGTAGACATTAGGTCTCATTTCTATCTGTGCATGCCAAGACCCATTACTGGCACGCAACACGAGCAAAAAATAATTTATCCCTTAATTTTCTAAGAAATTTGGTTGTCCTTGGCCATAAGAACAGTCACAGTATCCAGATTCCAAAAGTTTAGCCTTGCCCAAACATCTTATGAAATTGAATTTTCAAGATAGATGGTTTTCTATGCTGAAAGTAGTCTGGGCTCAAGCTTGCGTAACAATGGTCATGCAGAATACCAGCTCAAGGAGCAGATAGGCAGTAATGGAGTGTCACTTATGGAAGATCCTATACATTGGTGATAATCTGCTCTCTGCAAGAATGCCAGCAATCATACTCACCAAATCTCTAGGGAAGGATGAAGTGGGGCGCCCAGGCACACACAAAAAAGGATATTACCAATCTGATATTTTTAGGCTAAAAGCTAGAGATCTCTGTCTTGGCTTTTTATTCTAGGTGATCCTAGAGGTAACCCATGGTTCCCTGAGGTAACCTAGAGATTCCCAAAGGCAAGGCAGGTCTGATATAGCACAAAAAGCCCATGGAGTAGCTACAGGAGCCAGTACATTTATCTTCACTTTGGCTGGAACTGGAAATCCCTAATGTTTCAGAACTCTCAGAGAGACACCTAAATCACAAAGTCAAAGAAAGTGAGCTTTGTGTAGGGTGGTAAATTGAAAAATGTTTCTTTTAGGAGCTGAGGACACTGTTATTTATTATATTATTTTTCAATTTTCTATGCTTCAGGTACAATGCCAAAAGTCCTACATAAAAGTAGTATTTCGTACACCTTACCTCTGAGACATTTACTCACCCAAAAAGATATATAAATATAGTGAGAAAAGCTGCACCAACAAATTCCTTATAAAATATGACACCTATAAGAGGTACAGAAGACAAGATTAATTGTAGGTAACAATATTTATAATAGCTAAACATTATTCTTCATTATTCTTCACTTTTAATACAGTAGACCCCCCCTTTATCCTCAGTTTCGCCTTCTGTGGTTTCAGTTATCTGCAGTCAACTGTGGTCCAAAAATATTAAATGGAAAATTCCAAAAATAAATAATTTCTAAGTTTTAAACTGTGCCCTGTTCTGAGAAGTGTGATGAGATTTCACGGCCCTAGAGCATGAATCATGTCTTTGTCCAGCATGTCCCTTAGTAGCCATCTTGGTTATCAAACTGACTGTTGTGGTAGCACAATGCTTCCGTTCAAGTAACTCTTATTTTACTTAATAATGGCTCCAAGAAGCCATAAGGTGCTTCTATGTATGTGTAAGAAAAAATAATAGTGTATATAGGGTTTGGTACTATCTGTGGTTTCAGCCATCCACTGGGACTATATCCCCAGGGAATAAGGGGAGACTACTGTATATTAATTTTTCTAACTATAGCTACCCTTAAAATTCCCAATCAGTAGCTTAGTTTAAAAATCTTTCCATTTAGTTTAAAAATACTTACATTTTTTAATGATCCCAAAATGAACACAGATTTGTAGACTTTACGTAATGTAAGTATCATTATAAAATCAACCCAAATGACATAACTTTTGCAATAAAAATTTCTTATCTAGTCCAGGGTATGTCTGACGAGAACGTGCAGGAAAACAAAACTCTAGTGACATTTCCCATCTGCAGCTTAAGGTCAAGGGTCAGCACGCCTGATCTGAGTCTGATGGATTCTGGGGCCTCGGATATAGCACTGACACTTGCGGCCAGATGCTGCCCATGCTGTCACTCATGGCAATGCCCTGTGGCCTGCTGGTCTGGCTACACGCTCACTCTGGCACTGGAGAACACTGGGCAATGGCCGTGCTACGTCAGCTCTAGTACTCACTGCCAAACCCTTCTGTCTCCTCTTTCTTGTCTTCTCTTCTGGGGAAGGAAAACATGGATGTGTCCTTTACTCTGATGAGCTATTCTTTCCTTGTTGGGCTCTTGGTCTAAGGTCCCAAAGCCTTCAGTGAATTTTTATTAAACAAGCTATCTTTATATTATGTATTATCTGGAATTAAATTTTTGTAGGTGTGGTGTTAGCCTTACTAGCTGGTTGACAAATATTCATTGAGAATCCTCTGTGCCAGCCATTGCACTCAGGGCTACAGATGCCAAGATGAATAGGACACCATTCTCTACTCAGGGAACTTCCTCAATCTGAAGCCTGTCTCCTCACTTAAATAAACGTCTTATAGGAAGAAGCCACATCCAGTTCTAATGAATGTTTGTCAACTGAATAAATATTTCTGAAGCATTTTCCCATGTTATTACACATTTCCTTATAATCATTTTAATGATTTCATGTTATTTAATAAGCTCATACACCACAATCATTTCTCTAAGGGCATTTTAAATTGTTTCAATTTTTTTTGCTTTTGTAAAGAAGCAATGAACTTTTTTGTACATATATTTTTTTCTCCAGTATTTTAGGATTTTTATTGTTGCTTGAAGTTAAATTTGTCTTAAAGAGTAGAACATTTTCTTTTTCAGAATTGTAGGAAAATATACATAACACAAAATTTACCATTCAGAGCACTTTTAAGTTTACACTTCAGTTGTCTTAAGTATTCATATTGTTGTATAACTGATCTCCAGGATTTTTTCGTCTTGCAAAATGGAAACCCGGCACCCATTAAACAGTAACTCTCCTTTCGCTCTTCCACCAGCCTCAGGCAATCACCACTCCACTTTCCACTTTCGTAAGTTTGACTACTCCAGATAGCTCATATAAGTGGAATCATCCAATATTTATCTTTTTGTAACTAGCTTATTTCACTTAGCATAACATCCTCAAGGTTTATTCATGTTGTATTGTAGCATGTGGCAGAATTTCCTTCCTTTTGGGGGCTGAATAATATTTCACTGTCAGTGTGTATATACCATACTTCATTTATCATTCGTTGATGGATATCTGGGTTGCTTTCACCTTTTAGCTGTTGTGAATAATGCTGTTATAAAAACTAGGCACACAAGTATCTGTTTGAGTCCTTGCTTTCAATTCTTCTGAACATACTCAGAAGTGGAATGGTTGGATGGCTACTCCATTTTATATTCCCACTAACAGTGCACAAGTTTAAAAACTTTTCTATATCCTCACCTATACTTATTATTTTCTGTTTTTAAAAAAGTTATTAACAGTCATCCTAGTGGGTATAAGGTGGCATCTCCTTGTGGTTTTGATTTGCATTTCCATAACAATTAGTGCATGTGCTTACTGGCCATTTGTACATCTTCTTTGGAGAAATGTCTATTTAAGTCCTTTTCCCATTTTTTAATTGGGCAGTTGTTTATTTTTGTTGTTGTTGATGGGGTGCAGGATCAAAGAGTAGAAACACTTTTAAGGTTTTTGATAAAAACTCTGAACTCAGTTCTAGGAGGGTGCTACCGTGCTACCAAAACTCCATGAGATGCTGCAGCCTCGTAAGCAGTGATGATGGCAATAAGAAGATCAAAACAAAACTTAATGTAGGAGGCAAAATATGGAACCTCGTTTTAATTTTAAGCTATACTTTTTTTGATGGAGACAAAGAGGCGAAGTAAGCCAGGAAACTTTGTCTGCATTCCACAGTTCAGTAATCAGATGAACTGTTATCACTCCCAGAAATTTCCAGCATCCCTGACTTATCCGTTACTCAGTGCACAGAGTATTGAGATCCAGCCTGTGAGTCCTCCTACAAAACCCTTCTTTTGAGGGGACTATATTTTTAATACACCTTTAGCACATTAATATTAACTATTAGGCTGTATGTCATGCTTATAACCCTTTATGCAACCTTTTCTTACTCTCTTTTGTCAACAAGCATAAAATGCTAAAAACAAAATTAGGTGTCTTGGGCTGTAATCTTTCTCTTTAAAAGTATGGCTCAATTTTGGGAAACAAAATATATTAATTGCTTAAAAAAACTGACCCCTAGCCATCACATTGTTTGACGTAAAATAAACAAAAAACAAACACTTCAGTTAGGAAACAGATAATCCCTAATCACCTCGTAAATACATAAACTTTGCATTGGGAAATAAACTTACAATATGAGATGGTGTGTCAAAGAACTAGGGCATACCAGTACCAAACCTAGGAGTGATATATGTGAATCTACTGTATTTTGGTTTGGACCAAGTTTCAAATTTGTACTTTTTTTTTTCTTAAAGACTATTATGTCTAACATATTGTAAAAACTTCCAAAAAGATAAAAAAAAAAAAAAATCTACAATAGTAGAAAAATAGAGGCCAGAAGAGCAAAAGTAGTAGTTTCTATTCTCATCTGTTTGGTCTTTCCCGGAACACTGGATTCAGTTTTGGAGTCCAGTCTCTGATTAAGGTGGTGCAGGCCAGGGAGAGAAGAGTTAATGGAACAGGAGAGGTATGGCCCAGAAACAAGACACAAGAGTGCCCTTCAGTTGCTTTGATTATCGGAGGGCTGGCTA
>PVKE010010192.1:0-43048 GCA_004027555.1 Craseonycteris thonglongyai | reverse complement strand
CTAGCCGCATGTATTGCAGACCTTGTTCAGGGGAAAGCAGAAGAACTAGAGTTAGAAATTTTGAACCTTAAGAACGATATTTTGCTAAAATCCTTAATATCAGAGGACTTATGGAACATAGTTGACAAAGAAAGGTTCCCATTTTTAAAAAAAGCTGCATATAAAATCAAATCGTTTTTCGGGTCAACGTATTTATGCGAATCTTTGTTTTCAAACGTGAATTTAATAAAATCACGATATAGATCCCAACTTACCGATGAGCATCTTAATAATTGTTTGCTAACAGGGTTGTCGTCATACTCTCCTAATTACAAGGCACTGGCCAATGAAATGCAATGCCAAAGATCACACTGACAGATTGTTTTTTTTTCTGTTTTCTTTTGTTTTTTTAAATGATTTTATTATACGTGTTTTTTATTTACTTTGTATTACATTTTGTATATATGTTTCTTTGTGTGTATATAATTTTACAATAAATTTATTATTTTTAAATTATTTTTGTTTATTATTTTTTATTCTTGTTCAATAATAAATATCCTTAGAAATAGCTTGTGCCCGCCGCCCTACCGATATTTTAGAATGCGCCCTAAGGTATAAAAAGGTTGGGAACCCCTGCTCTACATCATACTACCATTTCACCAATATGCCCAAACCATCCTGATACCAGGGCTCTGAACAGGCAGGAAAGAGACCATTTTTGAGCTGAACATATTATCTAGTAGGGGAGGTTCCAGATGCCCAGCCTTGGTTGAAATGACAGACATGCAGCCAGCATGGCAGGGAAAAAGGAGAGAAAAGACAACAGTGTTGGCACAAGGGAGCCATACCATTAAAACCTTCTCAGTTGTATTGGACAACTTCCCCTGAGTGCCATATCTTTGACTCCCTGACACTGTGAATATCTCCTACACAAGTGTTTTCAACTCCATGTGGCTCTTGCTCTCTGAATTGTGAATGACCTGTGGTGGCAGAAATGTATGCCCTTGTTAGAGAAAAATGAACTGAACACAAAGCAGAGTTGCTCCTCAGATGGCCCCGTGCTCTGAATTGTGGGGGGATTGTCCCTCAACGCCTGATCTCCCAGGGGTCCCTCACATCCTTTCTAGTCACTGCTGTCTCCTTCCTTGCAGCTTTAATTTTTGTACCACCCACTCAACAGAGGAGGCAAGGACCTATAGCTTTGTGGCCAAGAGAGCATCTATCTGTTCAGTCTCACAAGTAAAGACAATCTTGTAACATGGTTGAGAAAGCAAAAGAACACTGGACACCATCCATTGGACAGGCACACATCCCGCTTACAGTTTAAGGTAATCGCTCCCAGTTTTGTTTTGTTTTGTTTTGTTTTTTCTGTCATTGTTCATTGTATGACCAAGTGGTTCCTGGTTGTCATTGTTTTAACCCATGGTTGATAGTGTATCAACTATGTGCAAGTAATTTCCAGGAGAGGGACTATGGTAAAATCAGGAAGAAGGGAAAGCTTGACTTTAGCAGAATCGAAGGCTTCCCATAGCCTTCCGTACCATGTCTGGTTCTCACCATGACCGGTTCAATATGGGGCTGTGATGCTGCAATCACCTCAGACATCCCAAAGAGCCCAGTGCCTTTTCTGTTTGACTACTCAATACCTTTGCAGGAACTGAATTGTCATATCTTTCATTTATTCATTCATCCTCAAATCCTTCTTGCCCAATCTCTCTCTTCTAGGGGATACTTCTTTGGCCACAAGTGACAAAAGTTCATGGGCACTGGAGCTATATTCATCTGCTGTCTCTTGGAGGGCAGTTTACCTCAATGAGCAGGCAAATGGCGATTCCAGGCTGGGGATCACATCACTGCTCAGTCAATTGGCTTCAAGTTCTCGCTTCAAAGCCTGGAAACTTCCCTGCCCCCACTATTAGCTTTGAATCCTGTGTCACTTATATCTGCATATCCGGGAGACATTTGAGCCTGTGGATAGCAGGATCAGCAGAGTCTGCTTGTCCTCACCTTCTCCCTTTGCCTCTTTGAATCCAGCCAACCTACATGATGCCCCTCCTAGAACCCAAAGATGGAGCTGATACCTACTCTTTGGCCTCCTGCCACAGGCAGGCAGATAGTGGGCTAAGGGAGGAAACACATCACAAATCATAGATTTCAGAGTTATCAAGAATCTTAGAGATTGTCCATGTTTGTCATTTTACAAAGGGGAATGCCATGGTCAAAGTCACAGTTCAGACACCCAGGAAGAGCCAGGCCCATGGAGCCAACCTCCATCTCCTAGTTCAGGGCTCTCTCAGATGCTCCCAATGTGCCCAATAAAATGCTGGCCTGATTTGTACCAACTGATATTCCCAAGATGGTAGAGTTTTGCCACATCATGTGAATATACCAAAAAGACATAAATGTAGAACAATTGAAGAGAGGAAGTACCAGCAATTTCTTTTTATTTATGGCCACCTAGTGTTTCTACTGACCTACTTGCAATGAGGAGGATTGACTGGATCTGAAGGATGGGAAGGGAGCAGAAAAAATCACATGAAAGGATCAGGAGAACATAGCATGGAGACTGGGAAGGTACGTACGTAAGCTATGGAACCAGCGTGAATGGGTCAAAATCACTGCTCTCACTGTTACTAGCTGTGTTGTTTAAACTTTCTGTGTCTTAGGTTATTTACCTGTAAAAGGGAGATAATAATAATATATATCCACAAGATGAGGATTAGATGTGTCATTTAATGAAAAACACTTATATTAACCCTCTTAGTGCTACCTTCTGCCAGCAGTACTAGCGAGAAATGTGAAGGGTAATTTAATGGTCTACGTATGAGCCGATATATTGGCCCGTCGGACTAAAAGGCCTAGTATCAGACACTTAGCTATTGTTATTATTGCCAGGGAAGGGATGCATGAGAGGAACAACCAGGAGAAAGCCACAGGAATCTCGGATGTTAGTGTTGCTGGGAGGCAGTATAGTGCAATGAAAAGAGCCTGGTATAAAAGATGTATCAGTTAGTATGAGTCTAGGCTGCTGTAACAAAGAGGTCCCAAAATACCATAACTTAAAGAACAAAAATTTTTGTTTGTCACCTAATAATTTGAATGTGGACTGTGTCAGTCAGTAAAATAGCTCTGGTTTTTACTGTCAGTTTGGAATCCTGGTTCTTTCTATGTTGTTGCTCTGACATGCCCGTGAGCATCGTTTTGTTTTTTTTTAAATATTTGTTTTTGTTGTTTTTAACACAGAGAGAGAGAAGGGGTAGGGCCCATAGCAGTCTCCACAGCTGTACATCATCACTTTTTGACATAGTTTCATTCCACACAGGTGGGCATGGGGCCGTGCAGGTGGAGGTGGGGTGGGTACTATGGCCAGGACTGGGACTCGATCCTCGGGCCTCTGATCACAGAGCAAGCGCTCAATCCACTGAGCTATCCCAGAAACCCCCTTCAGCATCTTAAACTGAGCCATCACATCCATATTTTAGCCAGTAGGTGGAAGGAAAGAAGCATAGAGGAGACATACCCATGATCTTACAGCTCAGACTGAGAAATGGCACCATGATTCCTGCTCATATTTAATTAGCATGAATTGCATTACATTATCACACTTAGCTGCAAAGGAGGCTGGGAATGGAGTCGAGCTGGGCAGCCATGAACCCAGAAAAGAGAACAAAAGTGTGTTCAAATCCACTTCTTTCCATTACTAATTGTGTTTGGGGGCAAGCTAGGTTTTCACCTCTTTTTGCTCACTTATTTAACCAGTTCTCTATTGTTGGTCATTCTTTTATTCTACAAGTATTTCCTGAGCACCTACCATGTGTCAGGCACTGTTCTAGGTCCTAGATAGAGTTATAGTTCTGAACAAGACAGACCAAGCCACTTTCTCTCTGGTGCTGATTCACTGTTAGGCTGATGAGGAGCCTTCCAAGTACCTTCACTTTTCATTCTAAATCAATATGTTCATGCCTAGTCTTATATTCTTATTTTTAAATTATTTTTATTTAAAAGTACCTCAGATTTGTATGTCTTTAAACAGGACAAACCCTGGATCTGCCCCTACTGCTCTCATGGAGCTAACAACCTCATTGGGCAAAAGAAAGTAAACAAGTAAACAAATATGTCCAACATCAGATGGTAATGTGCTATGTGTGCAGCCCTGAAAAAAAACATTGATTTAATGTCAACTCCGAGAAAGAATTAAGCTGCTGAGATGGGGACATGAGCTCCCCATGGTCAACTGGGGCCCAAATCTGAGAAATAATGACAGTCTAAGGTCTGTCTGTTGGCAGGTGCTTCTCCCATATTCTGTATACCAGGAAGAATTTCTGACTCTTTGCTTTCCATACTCTGTCCTGCTCCTTTACACCTTCATAAAGGAGTTCCTGGTTTTGTCTTTTAGCCAATGGACTGAGACCTGCCTCATCCAATCAGAGCTGCTCCATAACAACCAATCAGGACACACCATACTGACTAATAAGAATGGCCCAATTCAGGCCAATCAGAACCATACTAATTTGGAGACCTCATTTACATAAAACAGAACTAATTAGAAACCTGAGTGGGAATTTTCTATTTTTTTTTTTTTATTTTAAAGATTTATTTTTATTATTTTTTGACAGAGGGAGACAGAGAGACACAGAGAGAAGGGGGAAGGCCCAGAGCAGTCTCCATAGTTGACAGCATTAGTTTTTCCATATAGTTTCACTTCACAGGTGGGCACAGGGCTTCACAGTGCAGGAACTGGGCCGGGAGCCTCCCGCATAGGCCCCAACAAGAACTGAACTGGGGGCACACCCCAGTTCAGCATATGGGTCTGCATGGGCCGGAGTTGGGATTCGATCTTCAGGCTCTGAGGCTGCAAAGCAAGCTCTTAACCCACTGAGTCATTCCAGTTTTCCCAAACTTTCTAAAGACTCTTGAAACCATGTGCTGAAATCTCTCTTTTTATTGAGATTGCTCATGAGGATTATGAAAGAAGCAATGATAAAGACCTAGATTTTCAGACATTTTAAATGTCAGTTTTTTTTCAAAGTTTAAAGACGCTTAAGGGTTACTTATATTTAGACTGTCTGCACTTCTTCATGCCATAGGTCCTAACTAGCCTTTTTCACCTCCCCTCCCAAACACTTACATGCAATACATTATTCCATAATTTTTTTTTTAAGATTTATTTTATTGTTTTGAAAGAGAGGGAGCAAGAGAAGAGGGTAGGCCCTGAGCATTCTCCATAGCTGTACATCATTAGTTGTGACATAGTTTCATTGCACGCAGGTGACTGTAGGTTTCTGCACGAGGCAGAAACCAAACCAAGAGACTCCCTCATGGGAGGGGAAAACCTTCGCCATTGAGCCATCCCTGCGGTTACTAGTTGCACATCAGTTCAGCATATGAGTTTGCACGGGCCAGGACCAGGGCCAGGGATTGAAACCCGGACCTCTTTTAACTATCTGGCATCCCTATAATTACTTCTTAAATCATAGAATTTTAGTGCAAGAAGAAACCTTGGTGTTGATGAGTCCATTGCAGAGATATTCCATTCCTGACTTGCCCTAAGCCTCATAGTGTCAAGCTAAGAGAAAACCTCCATCTCTCAATTCCTGTGTCTGCAACCAAAATCAGTGACAAGTTAAACGTGCCTGCAGTGTTTTGGGACAACAAAACTTAAGGCAGGAGATTTTAAATAAATACCCATGGATATGGCCTGCCAGATTTACCCACCTCATAGGTGGTGCAAACATTAATTGAGATAATAAACGTAAAGCACATAGGACAGTGCTGGAATATGATAAGGGACATTAAAATGTTAGTGATGGCTACTACTTTGGTGACAGAGCAAGTGGAGTGTCCTAAGACCAGATGTGGGCCCCGTGGGAAAGGGAGCAGCAGCAGGGTAATTTGCGGTGGTATTGGGGCCTATAGGCATGGATAGATGACCTCAGAAGAAAGGGCTGGTCATTCTACCCCTGGAATCCCAGGAGCTGGACAAGGAGTCACATGAGACCACCCAGAGGGACAGAGACCTCCATGCTGGGTCAAGGGAACCACAGGAGACAGGGGTCCAGCTGGAGGCCTCTGCAGAGCTCATGACAGGGTCAGCTTTCATCATCTGCCAAGCCACCCCATGAAGGCCAGCTGCCGGCCCAAAGGGCTTAGGCCACCCAGCCACGTGAGAACTATATTATTCCCTTACCTCTCTTTCTGGGCTGCATTCCAGGCATGGAGAAAAACAACAGCTAGTAAGGGGGAGGAGGTGAGCAGAGGGAGAAGAGAGGGAAAGGACCATGCCTCGTTCCCAGGGCAGGCTTCCAGGATGAGGCAGGTCTGAGCCAAGGGAGGAGAGATTTAAGGCTCAGTCAGTCCCAGAGTTTTAACTATTACCTGGGACTTGTAATGTGAAGATTGGAAGTGGGGCTACTTTTTTGCAACTCAAATAATTTTTTAAGATTTATTTTTATTTTATTGTTTGAGAGAAGGCAAGAAAGAGAGAGAGAGAGAGAAGGGGAGAAGGCCCAAGCAGTTTCCATAGTTGTACATCATTAGTTTTTTGACACAGTTTCATTCCACACAGGTGGATGTGGGGCCACACGGGGTGGAACCGAACTGGGGGTCCCTCTCATGGGAGGCGAGAACCTTTGCCAACATCCTTGCGGTTATCAGTTGCGCCACAGTTCAGCATGTGGGTTTGCGCAAGCCAGGGCCAGGATTCAATCCCCAGACTTCATGGTTGCAAGGCAAGCACTGAACCTATTGAGCTATCCCAGTATCCCAGGATTTTTTTAAATTGCCTGAACATGACAGTTAATTCACTGGCTTATCCAAGTCATCATTGCTGCTATCAAACAAAATTTAAAGAGGGAATGGGAGAGCCCACAAAACTTGGATCTACTCCTACTGCTCTCACGGGGCAGGTAGATTATTGATAGGGAGAGACAGAAAGACAGAGAGATGGGGGGAGAGAGAGAGAGGAGTGCATTTTGTCCACAGTCCCTATTTCATGCTTTTCCAGTGTGCCATTTTTACATGAGTTTTATTTGATATTCATTCTGCCTGTGTCACACATGTGCTATGTTATTTCCTAAATCATCACTTTCTGCTAACAGGACCCACTTTTAGTCCACTCTTGTGCACTCAGTCATGAGTTAAAAGTAATTTGGGGCCTTCCTTTTAAACTTCCCTTTCTGATTGCACACATAACAGTTTTATTTTCTATAATCCCCTCACTTACTCAAGCCCTAGTAATATACATTATATAGGCCACTATTACACTGAATTCTACATAAGCTCAAATTTACTATCATTGACTCCTAGTGTCTCTGAGCCATAAAGTCCCACACAGTGTTTTCATGTTCTTTGATGCCTTTTCCATCACCCTCCACTGACAGCCTATCCAGATTATCTTTAGTCATTTCGCTTATTCATTCATTTGTCATTTATTGGGTTGGGTCCCCTCTTTATGCCAATCACCCTGTGGGGTACTAGAGATACAAACTTAATAGCTGAATGACACAGTCTCTGCCCTCAAGGCAACTACTTACTATCTATCTACTCTTCCATGATTCAATGGATATTAAATTATTGTAACAACAAATGGTAGCGATATTAGCATTATATACAACATGCAGTGGGAGCACAGGAGAGAGTAATTAACTCTATTTGGTAATGGGTTAGATCAGTTTCACAGAATGAGAACCATGGGGCTGCAAGAATCAGTAGGACTCTCCCAGGCAGCTGAAGCGGGTGAGGCAGGCAGACAGCCTGTGCAGAAGCACTGCAGGAGTCAGGAGAGATGAAGTTACGCCAGGGTAACAAAATGACCCAGAAAACTTAGTAGCTTAATATGACAGCGTACGATATAGCCAAGGCTTGTTTTTCATTCAAATCACATGTCCAGTGCAGATCAGCTGGTTGGGGAAGGATCAGGGGCAGGGCTCTGCTCAACACAGTGACTTCAGGACCCAGGCCAGTGGAGGCCATACACACCCAGAGCTGTACCATCCAGAACACATAGCTTCCAAGTTGACATGGCAGGAAACAAAAAGCTGGAAGGTAACACACTGGCTCTTAAATGCTTCAGCATAGAGGTGATACATAAAATTTCCATTTGCAGTACGTTGGCTAGAACTAATCACATGCCTCAGAAGCTGTGAAATGGACAGGAACACATGGCTATTCTACAAATAGTAAATGTCTTCTACAAGTCCAAAGGCATGCAACCAACTTCTAGGTTTAGAAATCTGAATAGTTCAAAACGATTAAAAAGAGTACAGAGAGGCAGTATCAAAAGTTGAGTTAGGAGAGGGAGGGACATGGAATCTTGGGTGCTCTACATAAAAGTCTGGACCACCTTGTGTACAGAAGAGTTTTTGAAGAATTTTAAAGATGGTATTATGCTCTTATTTGTGTATTAAATATATCTGTCATGCAACAACATGGAGGATGAATTGAAAGGGACTGGAATAGGAGATGGAATGACCAGGTTGATTTCCACAATGTCCCAGTTAAAGATGATGGAGGAACTAAATAGTGTCATTGGAGATGAATATGAGAAATGTTAAAGAGATAGTCAATAGACTAATTAGAGATAGAAGAGGGAGAAGAATAGGATGAGCTTCTCTTCTTCGGCTTTAGCTGGGCCTTGGTGCCAGCAATTAAGGAATACAGGAGCGTGAGTGGGTTTGGTAATAAGACACGATGACAATTTGGGGCCTGAGTTTGAATTACCTATTGTGCGTGATATTTTCCAGTCATAAACCCATTAGCTCAGAGTCTGATCGTATTTGGAGATAGGATAGGTGTACATACAATTAGATAAAATGAGGGCATCTGGAGTTGAGTGGACCCTTTCTCCAATATGACTGGTGTCCTTACAAGAAGACAGCTACATGGCAAAAGAGGATGAGATTGGAGTGATACATCCATAAGCCAAGAAATACCAAGGATTGACAGAAAATACCAGAAGCAAGAGGGACAAAGAAAGATTCTCCTCTACATGTTTCAGAAGGAGTATGTCCCTGCCAACACCTTGCTTTCAGACGTCTAGCCTCCAGAAATGTGAGAAAATAAATTTCTGTTGCCTTAAGCCAGTTTGTGGTACTTGGTCATGACACCCCTAAGACATGGATGCAGACATCCAGGTGGAGCTGTCTGGTTGAAAGGTATGGATGAGGTCAGACCGGTCTTTTTCCAATAGCCCAATAAAGGATTATTACTAAGAAATACAGAGCATACTGGGGGCACATGCTGAAAGAGATTGATTCTTCTCAGGGTGGAGAAGAGGAAGTGTGACAGTGCAGGGAAACCACAATAAGGATGACATTTGAAGAGAGCTTTGGGGAATAAGTAGAAATCTTTTTCTCTCCTAGTTGATGCTAAACTCCTGGGAGCCAAGTATGCATATCTATTCAAGTATTCGAAAAAATATTTATTGAGTACTTTTGTGTTAAGCTCTACGTGGGGCACTGAGAATATCATGGTGAGCCAAATAGGCACAGTCTTTATTCTCATACAATTTATAATCTACTGGGGAAAATGACATCAATCAAGTAATCACTCAGAAAAATCTATAAACACTCTGATCAATGATATGAAAGCAAGTTACCAACTGTGAAGAGAACACGGTACAAGGAAATGGTTCAAGCCTGGATGCTTTGGAAAGCTGGTTAAGAAAGTGAGGTTTGGGTTGAGATCTTGGGTAAAGATGTTGATTTTAAGTGAAGCGGGAAAGGGAGGAGAGAGTCCAAGCAAAGACTCTGAAGGGAGGAAGAGGAGGGGATGTGCTGATTTGAGGATCTGAAAAATCTCCAGGGTCACAGCAGTGCTGAGAGGGAGGAGCTGGGGCTGGGAGCAGGCAGCAGCCATGACAAGAAGGACATTGAAGGGTTTAGTGTTCATCCCATGAGCAACGAATGGAAGGAAAGCCAGTCAATGACTTTCAGCAGGTGGCAGGGAGAGAAAATATCAGATCTGTGTGTTTTTGTTTTGTTTAGATCATGTTGACGAGAATAATTGGAAAAAGAAAAAAAAAGAATAATTGGAGAAAGGCAAGAATGGAAACACATAGAACTATTAAATAGAAACTATTTCACTGATCTAACCCAGAGAGGATGGTAGTAGTGAAGACAGTGGGTTCAGTATGTCTCTAGGCACTCCATGAAGGAAAATATGAATTAGTGAGTGAATCAATGGTCTGAACCTGCAGCTATTCCATGCTCTTCTCTATCTTCAGGTTTTTAAACACTGTCTCTTTGAAAGGTGACAAAACGTCTTGACATCTGCTAATGAAGATTTAGTGTCTGAAGAAGAGGAAATCAAGTGGTGTTTTGGGGGAGGTGGTGAGACTCTCCAGTTGGGAAGAGGAAGGGCTATGAAGAGAGAGCAAGAAGTTGGACCCCTTAAGACTTTCAAGGCCATGGAGGTTGCAAGGCAAGGATCTATCTGAAGACAGGAGTTCCTGCAGCACTTGCCAGCCAGTACTGGTAAGCCTCTCTTGTCGGATATTCTCTAAGGAGCAGGACACACGGGCACTGTGTTCAGAAGGAATGTAACGTACAGCTGAGCTTTCCCAATGTCATCCCCTAGAGAGCACAGAAGCGTCTATGGTTCAGTTTTCATCCTCTGTTGCACTTAAACTCTGGACATGAGATAAGAATGGAGTCTAGACTGGCCTTTGCATTTCATAAGGGGGTGCACTTTGCAGGGGCCTGATACACACCCGAGGTTCTCCGGAACATCAGATCCCAGCTCCTGAAGGAGGCAAAACTGTGGTTCTGGGTGCTGAGAGACTTGGCCCATTTTTGTAATTTGCGATGTGTTCACTTCAAACTGTTCGCTCAATTGGGCACCTAATTAGATGGAAGATGCAGCTCTAGGGGCTCCTCGTGCTCACTTTCTTTCTCCATCTTGCCAAAGAACGATGGAGTTCCAAGGAATGAAAGGCAACCAACTAACCGGTCTTGAATACCTACAGTGTCTCACAGCTGAAAGAATCTGAAGCTGACTAGGGAACTGCTTCAAACCTTATCTTCTTACTATGGTTCAGTAGATGCCAGAATGCACTCTGTGGTTTTAATTTAAAATCAATGTTTTCATCCTAATTAACCACACAACAAGAGTTACTTATGGAGTGACACAAACAGATGACTCAATAATGACATCATATTCACATGTATGCCCAAATTCCACTGACGCTGAGCTTCCTTGCCAAACCGCAGGACCCAAGCCCTCCTTCAAATCTTCCTGTGATTTCTGGGCCAGTCTGAAGGGGCGTTGGAGTCTTGGCCACAGGCATGCACAGTGTTCTCCACTCCTTTTTTCTGCAGTAAGTCACTATTGTCAGAGTCCACCAAACGGACCCTTAAAGAAATGTTCCTGTCACCACTGCTGACAGTGCTGAGACTGTCCCCAAACTCAGCGCCACAGCTTGCCATTGGGTGCTGAGGTCGGATGGCCTGTGCCCAGTCTCACAAAGTCTTTCCTAAACACAGTTCCTTCAGCCTATGGTCCTTACCCTTCTCCTTAGAGAAAACTCAAGACTGGTTCCAAGGCAAGTGGAGGACAAAGGCCATGTCTGTTCTTGTCATCCCTTTTCTCCACACCCCAGTTCTTTCCCTCCCCCTTCAGTTGCACAAACCCCAGGCGTAGCCACAGAAGCCTGAAGAGCTTTCAGCTCCTCTCATTAACCGCATTAGACGCCCCCACCCCCACCCCCTACACACACATTAACATAAGCACAGAAAAGGAGGCAAAAGGTCCCTCATCACAGCAACAACCCCTGGAGAGTGGGTGTTTCTCGTTTTTTCTCTGCTGACATATCCGCTTGCTTTGCTTTTATGTTGTCATTTTATCTTGTGATGCTTTTTAAAAAAATATGTATTAATATTTTATATTTTATTATACAATGCTTTTATTACCAAAAAAATCACTTTAGATATGATCACAACATTTGCTGATACCTGGAAGCTCTGTGATGTGTTTTGGAAGCTCTACGTTGCTTTTGATCCTTCAGGAACCATTCTTTGAGTGTTTTCTAGCTCTGTGTCTCCCTCCAAAAAGGAAGCTGGTGAGAGCTGGCATCTAGACGCACCTCCCTGTGTGCCAAGTGCCACCCTCCCCCAAACCCTGGGCAGGCACCGTAACCCCCACCACACTGAGGACACAGCTCCTTAGAGTGAATATAACCTGTAAGGCAACACATGAGAGGTGCCAGGGGCATGGTACAGAGAGACCTGAGTTCTGCAGGGGCCAAGAGGCCTAGGCCCCTCCCCGGGTATCTGTTTAGGTCACTAGTTTGGGGGCTTCCTCGGGGAAACCTCTTACCTCTCACCCCAAACTCCTGCATCTGGGAAGAGACAGGGCAGGGCTGGGTCTTCTCTGTGGAACCTCGCCCAGCCCCACCCCCACCCGCAGGCTCCAGCAGAGCGGGCAGAGCAGGGCCAGCCGGGTGCAGAGCCGCTGCGGCCCAGCCCCGCCCGCCCCACCCTGCCTCCTGTGCGAGCTTAAGTCAACAGGCGCTGGAAAGCAGACGATGGGGAAAGGGAAAAAAACCCAAAAACCAGCCAGCAGCTGCCGCCTCATTGGCATTCCAAACAGCTAGAGGCTCCCGAGAGCAGAAAGGGATTAAAGAAGCTTTTTGCCCCCCTTCAGGGTGGAGTACGGGCTCCCGGTCTCCACCCGAGTCACACCCTAGCTGCAGCTATTTATAAGATCCTAAATGCCACATGGAACCTGCCAGGGTGGAAACAGGAAAGAGAGCAGGACAAAAGGCAAAGGCAGGCCCCACAAGCTCAGCTGTCCCCCGGCGCAGACGCCAACCCCAGGGCAACGAGCGAGGGCCTGGGACGGACTGTGGGCGCCCGGCCTCCGTGGGCCCTTTCGCCCCAGTCACGCCTCTCCTGCCCGCAGAGAGCTTCGGAGAGCCGCTTGTGGGATGCTTCTCCTACATTGCCCCGCCCGAGGCACAGGGCGGGGTGCTGGGCAGGGATTCGGGCTGTACCTGTTGGCAGCAGAGTCCAGGAAAGCTTGCCCGGGCCAGCCGCCAGCTGTGGATGGGGCCCGGCCAGCAGCCAGAGTGGGGCCCAGGGGCCAGACGGAGGTTGGAACGAGGTGGAGCATAGGGGTTTGGGGTGCAAAAGCAGGGACCTGGAGGCAAATCCTCATTTCCTCTCTCACCTGGGCCGACTTACTGCTAGTTATTAGACCCTGGGGGATTCTGCTTCCTTATTTGTGAAAGGCAGGTAGCAATGACACCCATGGGATGGGATTTTTGAGGACACTGAATAGACAGCGCTTTGGAGAGTTTCGCAGCATTGCTAGGGCCGCTGTCACTAGGGCACTGTTAGCCCAGATTTAAAATCAATCCATCAATAGAGTCTTGGTGTTGGCCACTGTCTGTAGCAATGAGCTGCAGGACAAACGCAGGTCCCTCTCCTGGAGGGCTGCAGGCCTTGGAGACAGGTCTTATCACAGCTCCCAATTCCTGCCCCTGACCGTGGCAGACCCAGAGGCTGGCTGGAGCTATTAGTCATCGGAACTAAGCACCTGATAAAAGCCAGCTCACATCCTGCTGCCCTTGCAGCTGGTCTGCTGCAGAGTTAAATCGTTTCTTCCAAAAGAAAAGCCCTGCTCTCTGCTGAAATCCCCACCCCCTATCTCATCGCAGCTCCAATCGCTTCTCTCACAAACTTTCCTGACCCTCAGACCACACTTGCGGATGCTTTCAGAGTTGCTAGAGGACTACTGTCCTATGAACATGGCGGGCAAACCACAATGGTCGTGTTAAGTTTTCTAGAAGCCACCTGATATAAATAAAAGTAAAAAGAAACCGGTAAAATTAATTTTCATATGTTTTATTTTACCCCATATAGCAAAAATTGTATCGTTTCAAACTGTAATCAGTATATTGTTGGACACAGTCAATGGTTTGGTGGTTACCTGAGGGTAAAGGGGAAGGTGGGTGGGAGAGCAGGGAGGGGGGCAGTCGGGAGGGGGCACCAGATGTGTGGTGATGGAGGGAGAGCTGACTCTGGGTGGTGAGCACACAATGTAATACATAGACGATGTAATGTAGAATTGTACACCTGGAACCTATGTTGCCAACCAATGTAACCCCAATAAATTTAACAATCAAATTATATATATATATATATATATATATATAGAGAGAGAGAGAGAGAGAGAGAGAGAGAGAGAGAGAGAGAGAGAGAGAGGGAGAGAGAGAGAGAGAGAGAGAGAGAGAGAGATGCACTAACCTCCAGTGCATCTGAGTTCGCACTCGCTACATGTCAAGTGCTCAGTCTCCACGGGTGGCCGGTGGGGACTGGATTGGGCAGTCCTGGAGCATGTGCTTGAGTTGTCACTGAATTGTGTGGTAGGGGATGGGAGGGGGGTGGTCTCAAGCTAGTCTTTATGCTGCCTGCTCTGGGGTTGAGAAACACTCAGGGATGCCAGGAGAGGAGCCGCGGTGCCATTGCCAGCCAGTGTGAGCGGCTGCGATCTGAGATGGAGCTGGAGGGAGGACATCCACACTGCCATCGTCACCTGCTCTCCAGCCTTCTAGCACTCCCCTCCCCCACCCCTCCCATGAGTCTTAGGGTGGGGCTAGGCCCTGGGCACTGTATAAATAAACAAAGCATAAAAAGCCATTTGCAGGATGCGGGTTGTGCTCAGAGGTTGAGCGCTTACCTCAGAAACACGAGGTCTGGGGTTCGATTCCCCGCCCCGGCCCATGCAAACCCTATATGCTGAACTGCGGCGTGACTGGTAACCACAGAGATGGCTCAGCGGTGAAGGCTCTCCCCTCCCATGAGGGAGGCCCCACGTCCACCTGTGTAGAATAAAATCATGTCACAACTAATGATGTGCAACTATGGAAACTGCTCTGGGCCCTCCCCTCACCCTTTACCTTCTCTCAAAAAAAACCCACAAGAAAACAATCAAATAAAAAAAGCCCTTTACCTCCAAAAGATCTGGAGGACGCTGGGTCCCTGAGGTCTCTCCTTTGACACCCTTCCATCAGAGGAGGTGATCTCTTGCTGTCACAGCTGGAGAGCAGCTGTCAGTCAGGACGGAGCTGTCCCGGGTTGAGGAGTAAACGGCTTTCCAGGGAGGAATCTCACGGGGGCAGACACAGAAAGGAAAAAATAATTAGTCAATGGAAGGGGAGAATCTTTTGGCCCACAAGCTGTAGGAACATTTCACACAGGCTCAGGAAACCAGAGAAGACTTTGGGCTTCCAAAGTATCCACAACATTTAGGAGGCTTGTGGTCTTTGAAGGCTCGGTGGGCCACTGCGTGTGAGAAATAGTTTCCAAACATATCACATGAAAAATATTTTCTTTTGCTCCTCTGGGGACCTGAGCTCAGTGAGGTCTGATCCCAGCAGTGAAACACAGACGGGGGCACTCGCTGATGGGCAGGCCGCTTGTGGGAGCAGCTCCCCCTGACCCCCAGTAAACCACAGGATTACCAGCCCCACCTTGGGCAGAAAATGCTAGAACTTTCTGGAAAACCTAGGAAGGGGCCAAGATGGGACTCTGTGGCTGGTGCCGCCCAGTCCTGTAGCTATGACCCACGGTTTCCCACAGGTCCCCACCCAGCTGGGGCTGCTCTTTCTGGCACTGCCTTGGAGCCTTCCCAAGCCTCGAGTTGGCTTCACTTTCCACCGCCTTCACTTCTTGCTGTTGACTGCCCGTAACGCAGGCTGCCAAGCTAGCTATTGGGAGGGTTTGGAATCTAGGGAGTAAGAAAAATCATCACTCATGCCGTAGTGGAATTTATGGGGACCGTATGAAACAAATGACCTCTTTTAGCCAACCTGGCTTAAGTTCATCCCTTCCCTGATAGAGATACCAGTTGCCCCTGAATTGAGGCAGTAGACAAAAAGGAGCATTCCCCGATTTTGTCTGGGCTACTTCTGCCCATTTTAAAAAGACCACATGGATACCTTGTTTCAGAAGATGTAATTCCCCTGAGAAATTGCCACAGCATGCTTCCTCAGAAAATGATTTGCTTTCCTCATCACCATAAAAGACTCAAAAATTAAAACGCTGGGGAAATGAGGTTCTTCTGGCTTGGTAACTGGCCTTTCCTGGTTAACAGGAAACTGTTTTTATTTTAACCAGCGATGCTGAAAATCTCCGTCTCGTGGACCAGTGCCTGGCCTGTTTTTAATCCTGTAGGACCCTCCGCGCTGTGAGGCTCTGAGTCCAGATGATGTGGGTTTTCAGTGTAGAACACATACGGTACTGAGTCAGTCCCGATTCCAAGCCTGCTGCTGGCTACTGGTATTTTATTTCTGTTAGGTTTTAACCAGACCCTTTAGATGAGCTCATTGTGTGGCAGTATGTCCCCTTTCCCTAACATCCAAGCACAGAAATTCAATTTGAGGGCTCAAGTTCTACTTGAGCAGTGGCTTTAGTTGGAGCGAAACACTGCTGGTTCCCAGCGAGAGCCTGACCACATGTTGACTATGGGATGACTTAGCATTCACTTGGCAAGGGCACTTCCATTTGGCTCCCCATGAAGTCACAGAAATTCGAGTTATATCTGTAGTGTGCGACAGCCTGATTTATTTATAAGAACCATCCGTCCAGGCTGAGCTGTTTTTCTGTGTCTGGAGCCACTTATATTATCACAGTTAGGAAATGTTTGTTTTCTTAGATCAGCTTGAGCTGATAAAGCAGTTCTGAGCCATTCAGCATCTTGTAAGTCAGGATAATTTAGATGGGGGATGATTTTCCTGGTGGGGGCTAACTCAGATGAACGGAGGCCTCTCCCTTGATCAGACTCTTATCTTCAGGAGGTGTGATCATCACGTGTTCCTTTGAGAAGTGCTGTTGCCTGGTTCAGAAGGTTTGCTGCCAGCCCACTTCGTTTCCTCTGGCCCACACCCCAACTGGGATTGTAGCCCCAAGGCCCTGGGGAGACGAGGTTGCTCTCTGGAGGCAGAGGGACGAGAGACAAATGTTCCAGCTTCCCTGGGCACAAGCAACCCAAAGAAAATATCCTTAATTTGTGAAGGGAGACAACGCTCACTGATAGATTTCAAACTTCAGGACAAATCCATTTGAAGGGCAACCTGGCAGTATCTATCAAAAATGGACAGGGGAAGCTGGGATGGCTCAGCAGGTTAAGCACTGACTTTGCAGCCCTGTAGCCCGAGGATCGAATCCTGGCCCCGGCCCATGCGGACCCATATGCTGCACTGGGGTGTGCCCCCAGCCCAGTTCCCGCCCTGCGCGGCCCCCTCCCACCTGTGTGGAATGAAACCATGTTGAAAACTGATGATGTACAACTATGGAGACTGCTCTGCCCTCCTCACCCTCATCCTTCTCTTACTCTGTCTCTGTCTCTCTCAGTCTCTGTCAAAAACAATAAAATCTTTTTTTTTAAATGGAACATGGACTTTTTTCACTTGTTCAGCAAATATTTGAGCGCATCTCTTCTGTACCAGGTGCTGTTCCAGGATATAACAGAGAAGAAGACAAGCCATGCCCTCGTAAATCCTGCTTTTCTGTGACGGGCAAATAGAGAAGCAAAGAAAGATGCAACACCATGTCTGAATGACGTAGAGAAAACCAGGTCCGGGGAGAAAGAGTAACGGGCCAGCGGAGGGGGGTGGGGGTGGGGGGGGGGGGGTACCTGGTTGACAGGTAGTCAGGGCTGGCCTCTCTAAGGAGTCACATGTGAGCTGAGACCTGAATGAAACGGGAGAACAAACCAAATGACTGTCTGGGAGAGGAGCTTCCAAA
This sequence comes from Craseonycteris thonglongyai, assembly GCA_004027555.1. Taxonomy (NCBI): domain Eukaryota; kingdom Metazoa; phylum Chordata; class Mammalia; order Chiroptera; family Craseonycteridae; genus Craseonycteris; species Craseonycteris thonglongyai. The sequence continues at coordinate 25,325 of PVKE010010192.1, read as the reverse complement.
GCAGAAAGAGCAGCAAATGCAATGGCCCTGTGACGGCAATGTGTTTGCCAGAAGAGCTGAGACTCGGTAGGTCTGGAGAAAAGCAAGCGAGGAGGCGAGGTGGGACACAGGGTGAGAGGGGGTGTAAGGGTGGGGTGCAGATCGATCTTGTAGTGCCCTGCAGCCGAGCCTGCAAACTGCCCCCAGTGCCCATTCTCTCTTCTTCCTCTTAGTAGCAAAATCGTGCCATCTTTGCAGGACTCATGGCCACTCTGCTGTAGGCCTCCTTCTCCAGCCTCCTGTGTAACTGGGTGTGGCTAACTTATTAAGTTCTGGCCACTGGAAATGATTTCTGCTACTCCCACCACTTCTTGGTTTGGTTCCCATAACATGGGCAGTGTTCCTGTCTCTCTTTCATTTCTTCCTCCTGTGGGAACCAAGATTGGTGCTGGTGAGCCCGCCTTATCCCTGTGGACAAGGGGAAGGCCCCAGGCACAGGTTAGTCAAGTGTGGCCCCTGGACCTATCTGGAAACTTGTAGAAATGCAAATCTTGGGGCCCCACTCCAGGCCTACTGAATTAGAAACTGTGGGGGTGACAGCCATCTGAGTTTCAACAACCCCTCCAGGAGATTCTGATGCACTCAGGTTTCAAAACCATTGCCCCAAAGCAGGTTTGTCTCTTTGGGTTGGTAATTCTCCTTTGTGGGGGGACTGCTCTGCATACGTACGATATTTAGCAGCATCTCTGGTCTTTGCCCACTAAAAGACAGTAGTACACCTTTCCCCCGCCACCCGGTGTTTGCAATTCAAAATGTCTCCATGTGCGTACAAGTTTCCTGTAATACACACATCAATTGTGTGAAGATTAACTAAGAAACTAATAAAAGTAATTACTTTGGGGGAGTATTTGAAGGACTTTGCTTTTTATATGTTTCTGTTGTCTGTTTGAGTTTTTACCATGTATATATAGCGTAACAATCATGGGCAAAAATGCTATAGAAAAACTTGGTTTCTTTATACTATAATTCTGACACCAACTTCATTGTCTGTGTGTGTGTGTTTCCCCCCCTCATATCACTAAGCAGTTCTTGGACACTAGTTGAGTGCCCTACAACCCTGACACTATCTAGTGGTATTATGGTTTAAACAGTTAAATGAACTCTCCTTCTGTCCCTGTAACTAACGTACTTAAGCTATGTTGTCAAGTTTCACCGACATCAAGGTATGTTTTCCTACAGCTTTCCCTCTTATATTTGGCCATTGCACTTTCAAAAACATAAAATTGTATCACCCTGACATGACATTGTCTTAGGGAATCATACTAATTTTAAAAAGCACCTTTTAAATTATTTACAATCTGTTGAGGAATTTTGCCTGAGGTTGAATTCAAGCTCCCCAAATCAGATTTATTTACTTCACGTTGCCATACTGTAATGATAGCTAACATTTATGGCCTGTTATCTTTGTCTCAGCCACAGTGCTCTTCATAAATATTCACACAACAACCCTATGAAATGGCTGTTATTGTTTCTCTTACACACGAAGACTCAGGATTGGATTCCAGCTCACTCCAGTGCTTGTGCTTTAACTACTAGATGTTGCTTCTATTTATATTTTTCAAGCTCCCTCTTGTTCTTTATTTTTAATTAAAAAAAATTATTTTTTTTTAATATTTTTTAGTGAGAGAGAGAGAGAGATACAGAGACAGAGAGAGAACTGAACTGGGGGAGCTCCCTAGTTCAGCATATGGGTCAGCACGGGCCGGGCCGGGACTTGATCCTCAGTCCCCCCGCGCTGCAAAGCGAGCACTTAACCCACTGAGCCATCCCGGCTTCCCACCCCTTCTTGTTCTTTAAATATTTTAGAGAGGCTTACAAGGCTGTTTAAGATATGAGAAAGCATGAAATAACTAGAATAAAGTAAGGCTGGATGGAGAGGGTCAAAATGAGGGTTAGAAAAGCAATGCTTGCGTATTTGCTAACTGAAGAGTCACCAATTGGACTCTGAGTATTCTGGAAAAATCAAGTCAAAATAGAATCACATATTTGATTACACAGTGGACATCAGATTAAACACAAACATTCTCAGAAGTAGCAGAGAAGCCCCGTGGCTTCTTAAAGAAGGCACTGCATGTTAAAAGAATATCCGCAAAGAACATCTTCATGACTGATGCGAGTAAGAGGTACACAGGGCTCAATGAGCCATAATTTACACCATCACTTTTTCCCTTATTAAAGGAAGAAAGGAAGGAAGAAAGAAAGGAGGGAGGGAGGGAGGAAAGAAGGAAGGAAACTGGGAATTTTGGCCAGCTTTACAATTCTTCAAAGATTTCTGCATTCTCATGTCTAGTACCTTCCTCCATTGTCAACTCATCCCAAAATAATACTAACAGCCATTAAACTCGAATCTTCTCAGTACCCTGGCATGTAATTTGAGCAGTCAGGGTTTACTTTCAAAGAGTTTCATGGTGTCTTTTGACTCGCCTTCCTTTTTGGACTCTCATGGCATAAAATCACACCTAACCTTAAAGACTAGTTTCCTTGTCATCACAGGATGAACTGGATATGGTAGGAAGTACAGGAAGCGTGGAGTTGGGCAGAGCTTTGATATCATGCCATAGCCCCGCAGTCAACTTGCCTCTACTTTCCTGAAGTGCTGCATCTGCACAGCTTCCTCAAGAGGGCAGCTCAGAAAGGCTCCCTGCAGGGGTGCTGAGGACCAACCCCGAAGTTTACCAGTGATCAAAGGGTCAGCTTTTCCAACAGTCAGAAGAAACGAGAATGACAGAGGTGTAGAAAGAAGACATGTCCAGAAGAACAGGAAGGAGACAGCCAGAAATGGTCAACATAAATCCAAATATGGAATCAGACAAACAAGGGCAGGAAGATGGAGCCAGAGAGTGAGGCAAAACAGATGAATCTGACTGGGAGAAAGAATGTGACTAAGCTGTTTCTCTCTCACCCCGTTAGATTGCCCGGGCTATCTGCAGTGGTTCCGAGGAACACACACACGTTCAGCTCCTCTTTGCTCTGCTTAGCCCAGCACTTCGCCAGGCCCAGGACTTGCAGGCTCCCAAGGGATTGCAGGGAAAGGACTGGTGGCAAGATGACATATCCCCAGAGGCACAAAGACCCACAGCTCAGAACCTCCCCTTCCACCCTGACTCCGGAGGAGAGAGGGCTCCCGATGAGGAGCCCACAACAAGACTGCTGAGAAAGCGCTATGGAATGGACTTCTCAGCAAAGGAGCTTTGGAAGTGTCTCCATTGTTTAGGTCACCTTTTGGCCCACAAAAATCACGTGAGTGTGTTGCTCAATCTTGGAAATGCTTTTAGAACTTGCTTAAAACTTTCCAAATGAGGAGTTTGAGTGCTTTAAAGTCCTTGGTTTATAAATCTGAAACTCTTAACATGTTTTGATTCGTTTGCAGTAGCCTGCCCTCAGAGAGGATGGAACTTTTCTAGCCAGGTTGCAACAAAAATCTTTGCATAATTGATAGGATCAAAGTAAATTAATGAGCATCATGACTTATTGTGACCAGTAGCACCCTGTTTCCATTTAGAGTTACTAGATTTTCAAAGCCACTTTTTTGAGCCATGGCAGTACATTGAAACCAACCATCAACTGAGGCTGATCTTGGAAACTGACATGTAAATGACTGTATCTTAAATATTTAAAATAAAATGTCCATTGTTCTTAAAAACATGACATATAAATTTTTAAATCATTAGTATCTTAAAAATTTCTAGCTCATTTTAAAATTTCTATTTAATAATATAATTTAGTCATGTATGAAATTTAAAATAAACATTCACAGTGGTATAACTTCAAACACTTTGCTAATAAGGGTTTACAACTCAAATGGTTGATCATTCAGTTTAGAGATATAAAGGCAGATATCTATGAAACCTAGATACTAAAATGTTCTTTTCACTTTTTGTTATCAGTTTCAAACTATCCAGATAAGACTGTTTGCAGCTGTTCCATAACATAACTCTTACTTTTTCCTAATCATTCCAATCATTTTTAAAGAGGGTAGCAAAAAAAACTTTACATAATGGAAGCTTTTCCTTTTATAAAACCAAAGTCAATTCTGGGTTGAGTTTTTCCCCCCTAAAAACAAACCCTATACCCTATCAATCCAGACTCTACTGCCTCTGAGTCTGCATGTAGAGAGCCCCTAGGCTGAACTCACAATAATGCCCCCCCGAAACCCACATTTCAGGAGGGAACCTGATTTGAGATCCTTACTGTACAGATCACCCTTGTGAAAATGAGACAGGCCTTTCTTTGCTGTGAATCTTGATGTCATCATAAATGATTCTCCAAACTCACTGCCATTAAAGCTGGGTGGTGTTGACTATTACACAGTCAGGAGACTGGGCATCTACTCTGATCCTGTAGCCAACCGTTAGGTGATTTTGAATCTCTCTTCACCTTACTTCGTTTTTCCTCTATAAAACAAGGTGGGATGTGTTTTTCTAGTATGAAGTAGAAGTTTCCCTCCAGCTTTCACAGTCCAAGAGTACTCTGAGCTATCCCAAACCCTTCATGCAGAGTGTGAAGACAATCTGGCCTGTAAATTATTTTACCACACACAAAGTTTCTGGAACCTAATTTGTAGAACTTTGGTAACACTTGACAGAAGGGAGATGAAAGGTGGGGAAGAGGTTGGGGAGGCCTGAATGTCAGCAATGGTGGTTGTTCTCAGTCTCAAACGTCTCACCGTCAGTGATTCTCAAAATCAAAATCAATCTGTGAACGTGAACTCTACGGATCACTAGCCATATGTAGCATTTAGCTGGAGGGCCTCCACAAAATGACTCACACATGCATGCTGTCATTCAAATCAGGTAGGTTTTAAAATTAACTCTGGTGGTTTATACCATCATCTAAGTCAAGTCAGAACTACTGCTCCCAGAGGCCCCTACCCTCGATAGTTGTATGTTGGAATTGACTTAAAGATGCACATACATGAGACTTAGAAGGCAAAAGTGAAGCAAGGGCTATTTTTCTCTGAAAGTCATCATAGTCAAATATGGCGACTAACAGATACAGGTGCCTATCCTCGTTCCACCTCTTCTTTCCAAGTGTTGACCTTGAGTGTTGACGTAGGGTGGTCCCAGGCCCACCACCTGGCTGTAAATGCACAGCGGTGGCCACTACGTGGCAGCAGCAGCTTCTCCCAGAGCTCCCTGTAAACCATCCTGTGGAGACCCGACCCACGTCAGCACTGCATTTTGCTTCTCAGACAGACTAACCGGTTTGCACAACTCCTGCAAATTCACGTCTCAGCTTCCTTCATGGTTGTGTTGCATCTAATTCCTGTACCAAATCTTATATCCCATAGCAATCAGAGCAACTTTTCTCCACTGATTCACCAAAGCAAACACACAAATCCCCAGACATTGTTTTTCTATGTGTAAGTAAGTCCTAAGAGGGCTCTAAACTGAGTGTTTCACAAAGAAGACATCTTTATACATGTTTTCTAAGTAATAGTGTGCTTCCTCAGGGCTCATTGTCCTAAGTCTAGGAGGGCACACATGGTGCCACAAGAAAGACAATGTTGAAGTACAAATGCATTTGGGGAAAATATAATATGAAATTTGTGTGGTTTAAAATTTTGCCTCTGTGAATCCCCATGCAGCAGTGCGAGTTGGTTGTGAGTATTTTTCTTGCCCTGACTAAGTTACAGCCAAGATGCCATCCAACCTGTAACCACAGGCTCATGTCGGCAGTCCTCTGCCCAGTGCAAACTCACAATAGCACTCACTGGCACACAACTGATGGAGTCAGTCTCAGGAGTGCTACTGTCCACACACTATGTGGAGATGTCACAACATAACAAGCACTGAGTAGCGATGCTAAAACCATATGATGCCAATACTGCAAACGATTTCACTTCACTGATGGTTAGGTAATAGCCACACTTTGACCCATAGGTGTTCATGAGATATTCCATCCCTCTTGGGCTGAAAAACAAAAATCCAAAGTTAAAAAAAAATAGACAAAACCAAACCAAACACCATAAAAGTCTGCACATGAATTGTTTTATTGCCTTATTGTTTTTTATTTAATGCAGAGTCAATGCTTTTCAGTAATGGCCATAAGATGTCCAAATTTCAACATTATTAAATATTCCAACAATAAAATATGTAAAAGGAAGCCCTCAAATGTTAACTCCTCTAAGTTATGTCTGGTGGGACAACTTGGATAAAGGCTACTGGACTTGTAATCTTGGTTTCTGAAGAGAACTGCTATCCTCTGATACGGGCAACAGGGAGAGTCCCAAATGTCAACCAAGCGTTTAGGCACTGGGGGTAGCATGTTTGTCTCCCTTGGAAATGACTGGGGAGGTTTATAATGACTCCAAATATAAAAATCCTACTTTACCTCCTGCTTAAAAGAGATGGCTACCACTGAGAAAGTCCAAAGAAACTCCTCTGGAATAGAAGAAGTGGTTACAATGATACATGAAAGCAGAAATGATTCAGCTTCCAAGGAAGTGGCATGTGTCTACACAGTTCCTCTCTTTATAAGAAAGAGAGGATGCACTCTTTATGAGAAAACCACCATTTGGAGAAAGCGCATGGGAGAGGTCCTACACAGTGACCAGATGAAGTAATGCGTGGCTGTTTGCTTGCTGAAGGCACAGGGTCCTCATCATCCTGAGGTGGGGTCACTGTGCTGTGAGTTACGTACAAAACACACATCCTACCTCCAAAAAAACTGCTCTCAGCTGCCATACATTTGATGGAAATTTTAGGCTGATCTTTTTTTTGCAAGTCCCAGAATCTCTGGCCCTCTAAAAGTCCTGATGTGGCCTGCTACTTCTGCAAGGGATCAAATCCCCAGGGGGTAGAGCCTTAAAGGGACACACAGCTGCATTCCATCATACAACAGGCAAAAATAAATACATGACTCTATAACATGGATATGAAACACCACAAATAAATAAATCTCTCAGACTCCACGGCTAAATGTCGCATGCTAGCAATACCAGGTAGAGTCTAAAACATGGTGACTTGCCCATAAAACATTTATCTACAATGATTTTGATCAATAATTAAGGGCTAAGTAAAAAATATTTAGGAAAATGCTGTTTTAAAAAAAGAAACTTCATTAAATACCAAGGATGGTGATCAAATTCAAGATGTCAAATTTAAATAAATACCTTTGGATCTTTCCTAGTGGTCACCTTGGCCTTCTATAACAATAATGGACAAAAGGCAAGTGCACTCCCTGCCGGTGACGCTGAGGGTGTAGTCACAGCAACCCTCCTTGGAGAAAACGATGGACCCACATTTTTGCCAGAGGACTCATCTTGAGCCCTTCCGGCTTTTGAAAATCCACAGTATTATAAATGCTCTTTAGAAACACAGTGATACCGAAAAAGGAAACATAAAGGTGCATTTATTAATGTCCATGCCACCTAAATCTACTGATTACAGGAATTAGAACCGAAGAACGGACCAACTGAAACCTAAACAACCACCAAAACACTGGGACATTCGCCCCCCTGCATTGCAAGTTTTAGTTCAGAAGTCTCTGCGTGCTGGCAAGCCAGTTTCCTCCCTGAGAAGCATGCTTCACGCTTCGTTCTCTCTCTCCAGCATCTCTGTGTCTCTCCGTTAAGGCCTGGACCGTGTCCGGGTGGTGTCGCCACGTCCTCTGCAGAGCCATGCCCCAACGAGATGCTGTCCCAGTGCAGTCAGTTGCTTGTGGGCTGGGGCTGGGTCTGGGTGAGGTCAGGCTGTGGGCTGCCCAGCTCTGCAGTCCTCCCCTGAAGCTCCTGCAGCGTCTGCAGCAGGGCTGAGCGCTCCAGCTCTAAGGTAAGGGCAGCCTGCTTCAGCTTGCTTTCACTGCCCAGAAGCTTCTCAACGGTGGCTTCGAGGCTTTGGATCCTACCATTTGCCACCTGGAGAATAAAAGAAAAAATGAGAATGGTACTGCCCAGTGATAACACAGGGGGATCCACTGTGTGCTCTGCTGTCAGCCTTGGGAGCAAGTGGAGTCATATTTTGGCAGAGAGGAGTCTACTCTTTACTATCCAGTGCCTCTAGCCACACAGGAAGACTACATTTCCCAGGTTCCCTTGCAGGCAGCCCAGGCCACCCTGAGATCCTCCAGTATCTTCCTCCCCTGCAGTGGCTCCTTTGGAAGTTACAAGTTGAAACAGTGGCTTCATGGTGCAGAGGAAGCCCGATCTCTGAGTCACCCACTACAAGGACTGCAGCTCTGATATGGCCAAAAGATGTGCCATAAAGAAGAGGTAGGGCTTTGGGGACCAAAGACTTCAACTCTGCTGAGCCACTGAGATTTGGAGCTTTAGCACTATAGCCCAGCCTGGCCTATTGTGACTACTACATATATTTAACAAGTACAAAGTGATTTTAGATTGGCAGTCAAAAATGGATTCCATGTAAAGGCAAGGCCAAGTTGTAGCTCTCTAGCCTGAAATTCTTACTATCCTTAGAGTAACAAGACATCACGAGGTCAAAGAACACGGGCATGTTCCCTGGAACGTAGGTGGAATGCTCAGAATGCGAGCGTTCTGCTAAGAGGCTCCCGCGCACGGTCTCTCAGCCTGGTCACCATCCCCAGGGAGCTATGCAGCGTCCTCACGTGCACCTGGTCCACATCCTCAGTGCCTAGCACAACATTAATGTCAGGTAGGTCAGCTTTCCAGGCGTTTCTCTCTAACGCACTCAGGAAGGCTTCTCCAGCAACAAGTCAGTTGGCTCAGTGACGCTGAGGGATTTCCTGAGAAAGCCGCAGAAACCCCAACCTTTCGGATGCTGTCCTGAGGCCTTTCTGGCCTGTGCCTCAGCTCACAGCAACCTTCTGTGGTGCTCAGGCGACTGGGCCGTTAACTGCTCTATCTCATGACTCCAGTCCAGCCCACCACACATCCCCATTTATTTTAGGTGGGACAAAATGGTATACGTATTGTATATTTTTCTCATTTTCAAAACAGGGTAAAGAGTTCTTTGAACAAGCTCACACTTGTGCTCGACAGACAACTCATGACTCAAAGTCTAGTTCTGGCTGCACCACTGAAACACTCAGAAGAAAAAAGGACTGAGATTCTAAGTGTGTCGGCTTGCCAGGCTTGGTATGTTATGTCCAAGCGGTACTCTCTGGTCCTCACAATCCCACCCATGGGCCATGCCTGCATCAGGGCCCACCTCATCCCTAGGAAGGACGGCTCATTCAGAAGTGCCACAGCATTCTGAGGGGTATCGCCCAGCTCCGTCATTTACTGTTCTGCATGAACATCAGGTCTCCTCAGTGAGACTAAAACTCTTCCGTGGAAAAAAGCACATCTCATCCTGCACATGGGTCTGCTCTGGCCTCCTGTAGCACCTCGCTCATGAGCACGCAAATGTCCACCTGTTATTATCGGACACCGTCTGAAATGTCTATGCGTTCATCTTAGGTGTGCTACTGGACAACCCCAGGCTAACAGTTTGGTCTCCAGCTGCTAGAAAATACATTCTTGAATGTTTAACAGAAAGTAAATGGGACTTCAGAACAAAGCTAGAGAATGGGTCAAGTCTGATACTTGGAAAAAAAAAATTGTTTTGGTTTGAATATTAAGCATTGTATTGAACACCTATTCTTGGACTCTGAAAAGTGTTTAAAAAACAGGTGTGCGTCTCACAGAACTTCAGTAGTCTAGCTGAACGATCATTTAAGAATTGTAGAGGGTAATGGGCAAGCCATATGCAAGCACCCACCAACTGACACAATACAACCCCTACCCTGACTCTTCCACAGCAGCAGTGTCTCATGGGTCTTGGTGGCCCTGGAACCCAGCCCAGCAAGGGCTCAGCAAACGCTGGCAGGCTGATGTCAGCTGTACTCCTGAATGTACCTCCAGAAGGATGGAGCCACTTGGCCAAGCAAAAGGCCATTCCAAGGAGAATATGCTATTACTATTGCCACCTGATGCCTTCCTTGAAGAAGGTAGATATCGCAGCAGCTTTTCACAACTCCCTCTCTTCATAGAAAGGGGTAGGATCACAGAAGCAACATAAAATCACTCTCCACCCTCATCTCACACACACACACACAAACCCACAAACAAACAAACAAACTAAAAACACCCCACCTGGGCATTACCCAATAACATGAACCTTTTGTTTGACTGTTGCCTATTTTAACACGTCAAGAGCCTCACATGCAAGTCTCAGCTGTTTTAGAAATGTTTCCATCCTGTTATATTTCAGGGAACTACCATTTGTTTGGAAGTCATTTCAAATTACCACCTACACTGCAGACCTTTACAGACCACATATGGCTCTTTATCTCCCAGAATCTCCCCTTCAGGTTACAGCTGAGGTGCCCTGGAGACTGGGCAGGGACGTATTTCCAGTTAGAACATCTCAATCTTGGGGGTGAAGCAGTTAAATTTCTACATGTGACAGGTAGTTAGGACTGGGTAGGGAAAGCATTTGTCTTTGTCCCTCTACAATAAATATCTACTCGGGTCTATTGCAACAAATCCCTCTGCTGGGAGAATCACATTGCAGACAAGGGTTGATTTACGAGGCTCTCAAATGTGGGCCTTCCTCCTATCATCGCCTAGCTTATGGCTGCAAAGCAGCAACTTCCTATGGAGAAAAATAAGAGGCTCAGATTAGGACAGACAGCTTATTCTAAGGTAAGCCCAACACCACCATAAAATACAGGGTCCGGCAGAAATAATGCCCCCTTTTTTATGAGCCGGTGATCAATACCAAATTTTTTATTACAAAATCATAAGCATGTAATTCTGTAACATAGCAATATCACACTCAAGCACACTATATGACATTTTAGGTGATATGTTCAGATAGGTGTCCATCTCATGCAACACAAAGCAAGCCGTGTGACATTATTTCTGCCAGACCCTATACATAGGTACTTGGGGAGTGAAGGATATGTACCTTTCTCTGTAGAAACTCAACCAAAAATTTTTTAACCACCCCACAAACAATTCCTTAACACTGATGGCATTACAGCCCATTTACGATTATTAAAAAAGGAGACAGTATAGTTCTTTTATTCCACCTGATTTGTAAAGGAGATGTGCTAAACCTGGGCATTCTTCTTGTCCTTGTCATGTGAATGAGGGAATCAGAGCTGGTTAGCAGCCTGCCTCAAGGGACCATGTGGGTGGGGGCGAAGCCGGACCTGGGAAACCAGGTCTCTGGATGGCATGTCCCTGTGCTTGCTCCATGCCACCCTTCTGCAGGCAGGGACTATGCCTGTCTTTCTACAATATGTCCTCAACCACTTATTCATGTTAACAAGGAGGCTTCCAGAGTGGAGAACTGTGTCCTTCATTAATCAAACCTTTGCACTTGCACCATGGACTCATGTATGATGATTATATGCTCTGATAGATTCAGTTCAGCATCACCTTCCCCCCTCTGTGTCTCTCCGTGGACCTAGCTGGTTTCACTCATGGAAGCTCAAGCCTGTGATTCCCTCATCTCTACTCAATGCACAATTGCTGGCATTCAGCTAGTAGCACGTTGGCATCCTACAGACAAGTCCATCTCTGGGCCTGTTTCCTAAAAGACTAAGTCTCTCAGAAAGCTTCAGGACTGTGTGACCTCAGCAAAGAAGAGCCTGCCTGCTCCCTAATAAAAAGGCTCCATTCTCCAGGGATACCTTTGATCCCAACTATAAACAGAGCGGGGACAGAAAGGTCCCACGGTCACGGAAAAGCCCAGTCTGCTGGTGCCGTTGGTGAGTTAATGAACGGCCACACACTCGGAGTACAGGAAGCTGCTTCATCAACAAGCTCTACCTGCAGTTGTTCAAGGAGGTCAAGGTTCTGTTTGCGTAAGCTGTTGTTGGTTTTCTCTAGTTTGTCCATTCTTTGGTTGTCACTGAGGGGAGAGGAATCGATAAGTTCTTCTTGAAGCACGTGGTACTCAACTTCATAGGCTTGTAACTGTTTAGAGATGTCCATCTCAAACACCTGTTAAACACAGAAAAGCCATCAGGCACTGAGAATGAGAAAAATCGCATACACCCAGAGGCGGCCATGCCAACGAGAAGCCACTAAACACCCACTCTGTGCCTGGTATCTGAGCGATCATTAAGGAAAACTCTGCACTGAGAATGTAATCATTTTACTTGGGGATAAAGGCTATAGGAAGTATTTAGAAATAAACCTAAGATAACAGTAAGTATGGGTCTCTGATACTCATTTCCCAAACATCCAAACCTCATTTTGAAAAAAGGCTTACAAAAATTTATTTTTAGTTCTTATTTCAGTGCTTATTTCCTTTTTTCTCTGAAAACTCTATTAGGGTAGATACATGAACTCTCCGTCAAAGGGAGGAAACAAAACAAAAGAATCGGAGTCCTACTTGCCCAGTCACCCAGTCAAAGTTTAATTATAGTTCAGCTGGGTTTGCAGAGTTACAAGAACAGCTAAGTAATGGAACTGTTTACTAAAAACCTTTCTTTGCACACAAGACATGCAGAAATGAGCCAAAACCCAAATGTCACCCACACAGATGAGTGAATGCGAAACAATGCCTGAGCTGCCTTCCTTCTCATAATGGTAACAGTGATGAAAAAAACACGGCCGTGTGAAAACCAACCCCGAGTGCACAAGTGAGCTCTTCATGTCTGTCCTTTCTCTTGGTGAGGGAGTGTGATGGAAGTGCGGCTGAAGCGGGGGTCAGAGGGCAGAGGCTGCTGCCCCAGGCTTCTCCTCTCCTCCCCATTGTTTGTGTGGGACCACCCCATGGGGCTGGGCCTCTCAGCACAGGAGTGAAGCCCCAATGAGAATCTGGGGGATCCTCATTATTTATAGGTCACCCTATAAAAAAAGCCAGCATGATCAGAACACACATTTAGAGAATAAAGTGAGACTGAAGAGAGCAGAAACTGACTCTTGTCTGTGTTTCCTTAAGAAAGGCCAATAGAGTTAAAATCAATGAAAAACTCATTTCCCCAGATGGCATCCTATTAGCATTCAAACATGGGCAAGTCTATCTTCCCTGAAATCAATTCTCAAAAACCGCGTTTGCTTTCTCACCATTCCCAACAATCTCATTTTCTCTTCCTTAAGATTAATTTCTCCACTTCCTGGTTTTCAATTTCATTCAATGGACAATACTAACTAGGCACAAAAGTCCTTCTATGACAAAAAACTAATACACATTGTATTCCTGGCATGCGTGTGAGCAGTGTACTGTATCGACTTGATTCTGTTGTCCCTCAGTGTGACCTTGAAAGGTCCGTGGAGACAATCATCTACTTTGAGCTACTTTGAGTCCAGAAAACTGACTCAGAGACTTTAAGACAAATTCAAATCGGCGCTCCACTGGTGACTCCCTGAATGACCTTGAGAAAGTTAGTCAGCCTCACTCAGGATCAGTTTGTGTTCTTCAACAGGGGTGGATACCTCCTACCTCCCGGAATCACAGTGGGAATTACATGAGACAACTCACTGAAGTTCCCTGCACATGCCTGGCAAGTCGAGTAGGTGCTCACTTAGCTAAGGGATCTGTTTCCATACACTTGTCATGAAACCCTCACATTCAACCTCATGCATCAGCAAAATTACAAAGGATGCCACATCACGGAACTTTTGAATAGCTCAAACAGAGTAAAACCCACCAACATTAAAACCGAGACTGCACGGCAGTAGCATGGAACTATAAAGTAGGGAGCAGAATGAATGTCATATAGTTACTGTTCTTCCACCAAGATTTATTTTTAAAGGAGCTTCTAACATGGAAAACCTGAGAAGAAAGCCTCTCCCTGTCATACAGATTGATAATATGCTAAGGGCTTTCAAGTCTCCCCAGATCTTTCAGGCCCCCATTATCCCTAGGAACCATGCAGGGCATAATCATCTTTGCTTAATTGCATCATTATCTCCTGGTAGCGCAAACTCTTAGAGCCCTCCACTTTGCAGCTATGCCCCAGTCCTCAAAGAAAGCTTTTTCAAGTTGCTATATATTCTTTAAAATCATAATTAAAAATGGCTTCATGGTATTCTACCAACTTGACATATCATAGCCATGTCAATCTACTCATCAAGTACTGGATACCCTGTCACTTGCAAGTTATTGTTGTTATAAATGACAACTCTACACATCCTTGTACATATGGCTTTTCCCATATTTTGGATTATTTCCTAAGAATACATTCCAAGAAATGGGATTACTGAGTCAAAGGGTATGAACGTTTTACTGGCTTGTGATACACATTGCCAAATTGCTTCCCAAATGGGAATAATCGGTGTACAATGCCATTAGCAACATACGAATATGCCAGATACAGTGTACCCTCGGCACTGTGACCGGGCATTAAAAATTTCTGCTTGGTTAATCTAGTAGGTAAAGCATTCTATGTTGTTTAAATTTAAGTTACACATGAAACTAAATACTTCCCCAGATATCTGTTTACTAGATGGCTCTTCTCTCGTTAGTGAATTGCCTGTTTATGTTCTTGGCTCATGTGCTACGGGAGACTCGGTGTTTCTCTTTGCAGTCTGTGGACACTCTGTCTAATGAAGCCATTAACCCTGGTGTCTGCAGAACTAGCCACATACTTTCCATCGTCCCAGCCCCCAGACACTACCCGGCATCCGCTGGTCTCAGTGGCACACAGATGGCCAGAGAGTCAAGCAGTCTGCCCAGGTATTGGCAAGAAGGGGGCACAGTGCCTGTAGTGAATTTAAAAACAGTAATAAACCGAACAAAAAGTTGGTCTGCTTTTTATTATCACCGCATGCAAGCAATTCTAAACAATACCAGTGGTAAAATAAAATACCCCTCCCGTATACTCCACCCTCTTGGGCTGGCACTGAGTAGCCTTAAAAAAGTACTCATTTTCAACAGTGCAAACTGCCCAAGCAGCTGGGCTCCTCCTAAGGGCTTCTACGAGGCAGCCTCACCACAGATTTTGGGGAGCACCTTCTGAACAAAGGAGCCTTGAAATTGTCTAGTGTGTTTATAAGGACGTTGCCCATAGTGTAGGTTTTGAATGTTCCCCTGTGTGTGAATCCCCTGGGGATCTTGTTAAAATGCAGATTCTGACTCAGCAGGTCTGGGGTGGGGCTCCAGAGCCCACATTTCTAACAGGTTCCTGTGTAATACAGTGACCGGCTGCACTTTGAACAGAACCCAAAGAATGATGAAAATAGGCTATTTGCTCTGTCTCTCAAAGCCCCCTTTCCCTTAACACTCAGCTGAGGCTGCATAAATAGGTGGCACCGACTGTGACAAGACTACAAACCTGACCTCTTTAGTTTCTATTTATTCCCAGGGTTTCCCCATTTCTTGGGTCAGAGGATATATATTTTTTTCTGCTTTGGACTCTTAACTCGACTGCCTCTCCCCAGTTGCTCCCAGCCTGTCCATATTGAGCTAGAGTTGCAGAGCCCTGTCCTCAGCTACTTCCTCTCCCATCCTGAAAACAAGCTGTGTCCTAGTTGCTCAAGCTCAGCCCATCTATATCTACAGAGGGCATTCGATGGAGTGGAGCCACGGCCATCAAGGAGGACCATCCAGACCCCGCCCGCCCATACACAGGACAGTACACTCATGTGCCCCTATCACTTCTACCTGTAAACTCCCACGTTCGGGCCTGGCAGTGCTAGAAGACCACGGAGGAATCGCACTGCATCTCCGGCCTCATTTCTGCCTAGGACCTGAGACTAGAGCGCCCTCTGGAGGAGAGAGGGCAGTGAGAGGGGCAGAAAGCCTCACAGACGTCAATCAAGTCCCAGATGGAAAATGTGGGAGGGAGCGGCCAGAGATCTGCCTGGCATTGTAACTGTTTCCTGCTAAGGCTTTTGGCAGATTTTAAACCTGGGCCCCAAAAGGAGATTTTTGTGTTCCCTACACCACTCCTCCTTAGTCCCTAAGCACCCACCTAAAAAAAAAAAAAAAAAAAAAAAGTCTGAACATGTCAGGCACTTAAAGTTTCTCTATTCTCTCACTCCCACGCCTTTGCATATGCTATGCTCAGTCAGCAAACTACAGCCTGTGGACTGAATCTTGTTGTCAATATAAACTTTTATTGCAAAACAGGCACCTTATTCCCGTGCATACTGTCTATGGCTGTGTTCGTGTTGTAAAGGCAGCAGAGACCTGGCCCACAAAGCCTAAAATACTACCTGGCCCTCTACAGAAAATGTGTGCCAACCCCTGGCTTGTCACATTCTTTCAGGCCCCGTCAGTACTCACTCCACCAGCCTGGCTTCCATAAGTCCTTGCACAAGCTCTACTGTAGCTCTTACCACACTTGTAATGACTGGATGACATACCTATTTTTTTCATAGGCTGGGCTTTGGTGTCAGAGAGACATGTTAAAATTCCTGGTTCGACCACGTTATACAGGGTGTGGGGCATGTCACTTTCTCCATGCCACTTCCCTGTCTACACAAATGAGGATCATAATGCACATTCCAGAGCTGTTAAGGAGTCAGTAGACTAAGGGATACCAAGTTCAAAAACAGATGCCTGCTACAAATCAGGTGCAAACACACAGAACTGTTCTCTCTCCAGGGTGTGTCTGTGACCATTCTTCACGCCTTTAAAGAATACCTGATAAACTCAGTAAGAATCCTTTACAGAAAAGGAGAGGAAAATAAATTCTTTTCCTTTGGTGCTCAATATCCAGAAGGTAAACTGAAAGCCAGCTGAGGCAGCCTGCCTTCGAGCCTGGAGCCAAGTCCAGGCACTCACTGGGCACAGATGCTAGAGTACCAAGGCTCTTTGTGTTGGCCCCATAAAATGTAAGTATATGCAATGCAAGCTCTGCATTCTGTATGACACGCCAGAACTTAAAGAACCAAAAGGGAGGAGAATTCAGTATTAATATACAGGTAAAACATAGAGAAACTCTGCAATTAGGTGACACGCAGAGGCACTTGAGGGTGCTGAGTAACTAGCACAGCACTGTGAGGCCAGAGGGCCTGAGTCTGAGACATCTCCCTTTCCACTTTGCAGCAGGGTGATTGTGGGCCAGTTAATCAACCACTTTGAGCCCTTGGTTCCACATGGGTTAAAACCTCTCAAAAGTGCGGTCATGATTAAATGAGATCATGTGTATTTATAGATTCACACAGAACCTGGCAAAAGGAAGGCCTCAGCAAGCCAAAGTTATTCACATCGAGAGAAGTGTGCCAAGGAAGTAAAATACAGAGGCCAAGCCTACAGTGAACTGTGGATGAGGGTGAGGAGTGAACTGCTCTCTTGTACAAGCAGATGAAATGTGCAGGGAGCCAAAGTGACCTTCGGCCCAAAGCCCTCCCCTGTTCTGGGCCATCTTGCTTCTTTTTCTGTGCTTAACGCCTAACACATGGCAGCAAAGGAAATCGCAAAGGCTGGGTCTAGGTGCAATCGCCCGGAATCACTGGATTCCTCTTGGAGTAACAGAAATCCTCAGAATAGGGTTTTAAAAAATAACAGCTTTATTTTGCTATTTGTTTTTAAGCAGGTGAGGTTACCTTTAGGCTTATGAGAGGACTGACTACTGACTCCACAGCACCCCGATGCAGAAGTCTCTTCCAACTTCTGGACACTTCCAAGGGCAACCCGCCCTCTGCTAAGCAGCCCGGCCTCCTCAGTCAGCAATCATTAATGGAAGATTCTTCCTGACACAGAATTGGAATCTGCTGTCACCCCTAATCCAGACCATTGCAAACTGGTCCTGTAATTGCTGGTTCAATTCACCTCCACCCCTAACATTTCAGAGAGTAATGGTTCTGCTGAACCCAGAAACCAGAGGTGCTAAAACCACAAATGTGAAAGTGAATTCTATCAAACACACAAACCATAAAAAAACTCATCAAATATATATACTCTATCACAACTTTGTTATCAAAGAGTTATTTTTAGAAAATTCCAAATGCCCTGAGCAGAAAAAAATAAAACAAAACAAAACACTTATTTTACAAAAGCCTACACTAAATAATTGTATGTATTTCAGAAGAGCTCACAACTAGGGGAAAAGCCTCTTACTTATAAGAAACTACTGATAATTTGTGCTGGTTGTCACCCCTAAACATTGCCACCGCGTTTCCATGTGGCATTTCACCATTACACTCACAACACATACACACTCAGATATGCATTTCACCACTGAGCACATATTTGTGATATGCCTCCTACATGATGGCATCACACAAGATGCTGCCCAAGATAAAAAGTGGTAGAAAATAGGTCCTGTTTGGAAAAAAAAACAAACCCCAAATGAAGCTTTTAGGTACCCAGGATCTCTGAAGCTTTTGGGAGGTTTAGACTGAACCGTACCTGATTGATGGTCTTTTCCATTTGCACCAAGCCCAGGTTGGGTAGCGTGTTTTTTATAAAGTCAACTATGGTTTCCAGGTTTTCATGCTGCAGAATCAAGGGCTTGTGGCCTCCCAACAGACTTAAAGCCACTTTAAATATGACCTCTGATCCCTGAAGAAAGATCATATCTGGGAAAACACAGAAATGCGGAAAGTTAAACTGATGAAATGTCATTCTGTTTCTTCTTCCACGTATCACAGAGCAGGACAGAGGGAAACATGGCCCCAAACTGCAAACTTTATTTCCTTTTTAAGAGCCTGATGTTTCAGATAGAGTTGTCAGAACAGTTTTGAAAATAGTAAAAGAAATATAGATAAAATTACTAAAATTTTTCCATCAGTTCACATAAATCCTTTTTTTTTTTTGCTCCAAAAATATATTAAAATCAAACATGCTTTAAAAATCATATTGAGAAAAACTTTTTATTCATCTATTTTTCTAGGACTGCTCTGGATTTTAAAGGAGTTGCTAAAACATATGTCTTTATGGGTCAAAGTGAAAGATTTTTAAAGATTTATTTTTATTGTTTTTGACAGAAAGAGAGAGAGAGAGAGAGAGAGAGAGAGAGAGAGAGAGAGAGAGAGAGAGAGAGATACAGAGACAGAGAGAAGGGAGAGGGCCCAGAACAGTTTCCACAGTTGCACGTCATTGGTTTTCCCACATAGTTTCATTCAACAGGTGGGTTCGGGCTGCACAGGGCAGGAACTGGGTTGAGAGGTCTCACCCAGGTAAGAACCAAACTGGGGCCACTCCCCAGTTCGGCATATGGGTCCGCACGGGCCGGGGCCAGGATTTGACCCTCGGTCCCCGGGGCTGCAAAGCGAGCGCTTAACCCACTGAGACACCCTGGCTTTCCCTGAAAGATTTTTAGATACACAGCATCAGATATAGGAGGGCTGTCTGAAAAATATCCAGCCATGTAATATGAAAAATACATGCATTTATGGCTGAATTTTTTTCCAGACAGCCCTGGTACAACATTTAGATATACATTTAGAAAAATAGCATAAGATAAAGTTTAAAAAATACCTGTTTCCTCTATTTTTTTTTTAAAGATTTATTTTTATTGTTTTTTTGATAGAGACAGACAGAGAGAGACAGAGAGAAGGGGGAGGACCCAGAGCAGTCTCCATAGTTGACAGCATTAGTTTTCCATATAGTTTCACTCCACAGGTGGGCATGGGGCTGCGCAGGGCAGGAACTGGGAATATGGGTCTGCATGGGCCGGGGCCGGGATTCGATCCTCGGGCTCCGGGGCTGCAAAGGGAGCACTTAACCCACTGAGTCATCCCAGCTTCCCCTGTTACCTCTATTTTGAAATAAGAGGTTGAATGAAAAGATCTCTATAAACTGTAAAATGTCTGCTGAACTGCAAAAGTACATTATTAAACATAAGTATAAGTGAATTTTAGCTTAATATTGGAGTAAGAAACATCTTCCTGAGAGGAAGTCAAAGAACTGTGCCAGAGTTATTTTGTAGTTTTTGTCTCTTTTTCTCTTGTGTTGGCAACCCCTACACGGACTGTACACAGTGAGAGGGAAGGCACGTGGCTGAGGCCTCAGGGGAAGCAGCCATCCTGGCCCCCTACTCCCACCCCCTTTCTCACAGAGTTGAGGCCACTCCACAAAGAGTCAAATGGTCCTGACACCAAAGCACAGCCCTAGCAACTAACTGTTAGGTGACTAAATTAAGGCAAATTACCTAACAATTGGAACAATGCTATAAGACTCTCTCTCTTATTTATTTATTTATTTTTGGCTGTAGGCTAATGGAAGAGACAAAAGAAGTTGTAAATGTCATCAAGACCAGGACAACAAAAGCAGGTGAGAGGAAGAATCTCCAGCAGAGCTCTCTAGGTAGTGCAGTGTGATGACCTGTATAAGCCATGAGCAAACAGGGAAGCAAAGGCTGGATGCAAATGGGAAAGGTGTCCAAGCCAAAGTAGATTGTGGACAGTGAACATGACAGACCCAGGTGCTGAGTGGTGGGATTAGCCCTGGAACCTTAACCATGTGATCGGATTTGGTGCCAGATTGGGTGCAGCCTTAAGCAATGAAGCTGCTGAGATCAGCCTCTCTCTCAGAGCCCAGAGCCAGGTTCCACAAACATCACAGGGAACCACGAAGGTCCAAAGGTTGCCTCTCTCTTTGGTTTGGCTATAGAGGCTGGGAAGATAAATGAAGAGAACCGATCATCTCTTTGGAAGTTAAGCTTCTTAAGGGAAGTGTTATGTGTATCAAGGCAGTGCTATGAAAAAATGCTCCTGTGAAATGTCTGTTTTATAAAATACACAGTTTACCCCTGTAATTCACCACTGCTGAAAATAAAAACATCTAAACTAGTTCTAAAACTAAGATGTGTTTTTAAACAGAAAAGACATTTCCAAACACAAAGTAAATTTGAAGGGTCTGTGGTTAAGACACTAAGATGTCCTTTCAGTCTATGAACATTTATAGCTGAACAAGAACTGATGGCATCTATCAGAATAAATGTCAAGACATGTTGGGCAGGGGTCCCAGGGAATGGATGATACTACCAGACCAATGATTTACTACAGCTCAATTTCTTTGGTCTCTGAGGGACAAGTCCCTTAAACTTCAATACAGTATCACATCTAAGGCAATTAAATAATTGCCGGGGAATTTTTATGAGCATAATTAAATACACAATCCACATTGGCAGTCTCCTAAGGTGAACAATAGGTTTTCCAAGTTTTATTTCTATAGGATCTTGGTTTTTATAATAAATCTACTTAATGCAGTGCTTCCTATGACTTCAAACTGAGATTTTTTTGACTGTATGAAGAAGACATTTTGGGGAGTCTTTTTTTTTTAAACTCTTTATTGGTATGTTAAACAAAAAAACAACAAAATACAATTCTGGATTTGTTTATTTCATGGGATCTAATGGTTTGTATTTAATGTAACAAAATAGCTTCTTTTCTAATGATAGTCTTGACACCTTATGAGCAGCACTCTTATCTGCTGAGACATTTCTATAATTTAAGTTAACAAGTGTTCACTGGGCATCTAATATATGCCAGGCACTGACTGTACTGGGTGCTGTGGAGTTAGCCACAAACAGGCAACCTAGTGCAGAGACACTAACAACCATTGGTTTGGTAGTTATGCCCAGGGTGTCATGCACCAAAAAGGGAAGAAAAATTTCCAAGCAAAGGTGGAGGCCAAACCCAGTCTTGAAAAACCAGTCAAAACTTGTTAGGTAAGAAGTCAGAGAATACGGGGGCTGCCTGGGGAAAATCCCGCCATTGTCAATATAACGAGAGTGGTCACGTGGCTGCATAATTTCCAGACAGCCCTTGTAATACTCTGAGCAGAAGGAAAAGAAGGTGTAAATGAAGAGAGGTGTGAAAGAACCACATCAAGTGCGGGAGTCTGGAAAGAGTACGGCTGCAGTCACAAGGTGTGGCCAAGTCCCCAAGTGCTCTCTACCAGGCTGTGCCATTCTAACTTCACCCAGAGCGCAGAAGGGGTCACCGAAGGCTGTTTGTCTGTTATGAGTAGGTCAGTGCACTGGTAAGGAGATGATGGCAACAAGATCTGGGTTATGGGTTTGGTCCTTACAAGGGCTGGTTAGCTAAACACAGAAAAAAACCACCTTCCAGCAGCCACTAACAGGACCACACCGACTCCCACCAGCACACTCACAAGTGTGTGCTCTTGGCCGCAAGATGCTCTGTTCACCAGCACTCATGCAGGCCCCCCCTCCCCCAGGTGCCCATCTTTCCGAAGACAAGCCAGCCGGCTGTCTGGACGAGTGAGCCTGGGACAGCCCATCCCCCAAAGCTTCTGTTGGACTTGGGAGGCCTCACGTAAGTTCATTTAGATGTGCCTGAAGGGTTGAAGGAAAGACACCTCAAAGTTTTGCTTGGGGCAAGGGGCTCTGAAATCTGAGTACACTTGGGAGGCAACATCTATATCCTTTAAAACAGGGTCCTCAACCTCTGGGCCACGGACTGTGACCGGTCCGTGGCCTGTTAGGAGCCAGGTTGCACAGCAGGAGGTGAGCAGCAAAGCTTCATCTGTATTTACAGCCACTCCCCATTGCTCACAATACCTCCTGAGCTCCACTTCCTGTCAGATCAGCAGCACATTAGCTTCTCATAGGAGCGTGAACCCTATTGTGAACTACGCATGCGAGAGAGCTAGGTTGCACGCTCCTTATAAGAATCTAACACCTGATGATATGAGGAGGAGCTGAGGCAGTGATGCTAGTGCTGGGGAGCAACTGCAAGCACAGATTAGCAGAGAGGTTTGTCTGCACAGAGACCATAATAAATCAGTTGCTTGAAGACTCATCAAAACCCTGTTAAGTGAGTGGCAAGTGACAATGAACTTGCATCTGATGGCAGGCTTTTACAGCGGCAAATGAGTTGTATAATTATTTCATGATATATTACAATGTATTAATAATAATAATAATAGTAATAATAATAATAGAAACAGTGCATAATAAGTGTAATGTGCTTGAATCATCCTGAAACCTACTCCTGCTCCCCATCCATGGAAAAACTGTCTTCCACAAAACTGGTCCCTGGTGCCAAAAAGTTTGGGTGCTGATGCTTTAAACAATGATTGCATTTGTCTCCCTCTGGAAACTTAAAATATTAAATCATTTTTAAATAACAATGAAGGAAAAATGTTACCCATAAACCCACTGCCCCAACCCAATTATTTTCATTCTTGTCCAAATTCCAATCCTTGTATCTACATTCTGGAATAGTTAATCTCCTTGGAAAAGAGAATCCATTTCCAGCATTTGAGAATCACTACACAAGAAAGCCACCCTGGCAGCTTGCAACACTGTGGCCGACTTCCTTCTCTCTCAAGCCACCTAGAAATCAGGCAGAATCACCTAAATTCAGCTGGCTCCACCACTTTGCAGATCATTTGCTGAGAACAACACAAGCAACTACTTTCCTTTGAAGACACTTCTGTAGGCCCATTACTGTGGTAAACAGGTATGGGGGCACTATTGGAAGTACCTCGTGATATAAATGTGCAACTTTCCTATGGGGGAGAACAATTAACGCCAAGCACACCACCCGTAAGTGAACTTATACTGCATCTCTTTCCCAGACATCTTTGTCTTCAGCAAGGGTCATCCCTCTCCTTAACTTTCTCTGGGAGGCTACTGTCCTCCAGGGGTGACACCCTCACATTCCTACCAGGAACAGGTAGGAGGGAGATAAAGGATGAAGACAGTTTCGCAGCAGAACAGCATATACTTCGCAAATACTCCCTTCCCCACTTCTGTGTATCCTGACCCGGAGTCGATTTTCCTGGCTGCACAAACACTCTTGTTTGCCCAGTCGACTTTAGTCCGCGGGCCTCTCGGAATCCTTCCCTACATTACAGGTGGCTCCTGTCTTTTTTGCCTAACCCTGAGTGTTTCTATTCTGCCTCCTCTATCTTCTACTTGGCAGCACATCCTATAGAACACATCAGGAGCCTACCATTGTAGCGTCTTCTTCCATTAGGAGCAAGCCAGGCCCTATTGCTCAGATTTTTTCCCAAAGGCAGACATGATTAGAAGGTGAACAGAGCTAGCACCTCTACAGCCAAACTGAAAAAAAATACAGGAGACCATTTCACATGACATTTCACCCAGACAGGACTGATATTCAGAGAAGTGTGATCACCAGGTGAAGGTTAAAGTGCAGACATCACAGACCGCTGTCCCTCCAAGTAGCACATGAGGGCTATATGGAAAGTATCCAGCCATGCAATATGAACAACAGAGGCATTTATGGCTGGGCTTTTTTCCAGATAGTCCGCATACACTTAATTCGAGGTAACCTATTAATTAATACACTAGCTACGCTGACTGCAAATTTAGAATTCTTTACGTATACATAAAACAGTGAGTAGTTTAACAAAGATTTATTTGTTTTCAGGGTTCATCCAGTCCTAAAAGTTTACAATGAAATGGGGTTCAGGCCAAAATAAGACTGCAGTGTGTAAACGGCAGGCTTTGGAATTTAAAACTAAGCTACCCATCATGGCTAAACACAGTTCAAATCATCAATGCAAAGTCTGAAATGGTTTTCTTAAAAACACCCATTTTTTCGAGGGAGCCTACTAATACAACAGTTTGTTTTTAAGTGCTCATAGATGGGATAGATTGTGAAAAAAAACAAAACAAAACAAAACAAAAACCCAGCAGCTTTGCAAAATGACATCACAACACAGTGCTGCCTTGAAGGTTGCCTCCTTCTGCCTATAATTTGAGGAACCCTGAGCCCTTAACCAGCTGGACACAAACCCACTTAGTACAGCAGGCATTTGTGGGATCCAGGAATTACAAAGACACTGGCTTCTTTATGCATAATGTATAAGGAACTCCAAGACCCACCACTGACTACATAATATAGAGAAAAATATCGGCTTTTACTAGTCTCAGCTTTTATTTATGAAGTCATTAGGATGAGCTTCATAGAGCTCCAAATACTCATTTCCAAAGCAGTTTATTTGTTGTTAATGCCACTCACCCACTTATGCAGCCTAAGACTTTTCCTCCTGGAGCTTTATGGCCCTAGAACCCCAGAACTATCTGCAGGCAGCAGCTTCGGTGCCTAAGACCAGTGCAGGGGTAATTCAGCTGGACCTTTTTAGCCCTTCCTGCCCAGCCCCTTGTGTAGAATTTTCTGCACTGTGTAATTAGATGCTTGAGCTTTTGCAAACCATTAACACTCCCTCCTTCCCCTTTCAGTCTCCATTCCTCTCCATTACCCTGTTAGAAAAAACACAGTAAAGAATCAGGAGAAAAACCGGTAAGGAAGGTAGACTAATGATTGTCTTTGAATTTCCCAAAAAAGAAAAGTAAAATACATAAAACATTTTTGGCAAGAAAAAACTGAAGCCTACAGCTAGAGCTCTTAATAGTTTCTGTGACTCTTGTTTTTTTTTGTTTTGTTTTGTTTTTGATGGAGAGAGAGAGACAGATACAGAGACAGAGAGAGAACTGAACTGGGGGAGCTCCCAGCTCAGCATATGGTTCCGCAC